>CM035806.1:70666263-70676263 GCA_020466095.1 Chlorops oryzae
AGGATCGTCTGAGATAGGACTTAAAGGTCGAGAGTTGAGACATGCTTCAATTCTTTGAATAATCGTGCTGAATTCTTCAAAGGTAAATTTAAAATTTCCTGCGAATCGCCGAAAGTGAAATTTAAAAGATTTTACACCTGCTTCCCAAAGTCTCCCCATATGAGGAGCTCCAGGGGGAATGAATTTCCATTCAACTGCTTGATTAGCGTAATTTCGTTCAACATCTGCTTTTGTGGCCTTGAGATATTCTTTTAATTCCTTCTTCAGTACTCGAGAAGCCCCAACAAAGTTTGTGCCATTATCCGAAAAGATTCTTGCTGGACAGCCCCGCCGGGCTACAAATCGAGCAAGGGCCGCTAAAAAAGTGGGCGTCGTGAGGTCACTCACTGCTTCGAGATGTATTGCTTTCGTAGCAAAACAAACGAACAGACAAACATAACCTTTTGTGATACTGCATCCTCGACCTATGTAACTCTTTATATCAAAAGGGCCACAGAAATCGATCCCAGTCGACGTAAACGGCCGAGCAATCGTTATTCGCCATAATTTAGCTTTGAGCTTTCTTTTTGTGTACCAGGCAGATCTTACAAGAATGAATGGTTGTTCTAATTAAATTCTTGGCTTTCGGAATCCAGAATTGTTGACGTATCAAACGTAACATAAGCTGATTTCCTCCATGCATACTTATGTCATGAGTAAAATGAACAAACAAGCGTGTGAATTGAGCTGAATAAGGGAGAATGATCGGAAATTTTTCATTATAACGTAGGGAGATGGAACGCGCTAACCGACTTCCCACACGGAGAAGCCCATCAGGATCAAGAAAGGGGTTTAGAGTACCGAGTTTGCTTTTAGAATCGATGGGGAGGGATTTTGAAAGAAGAAAATATTCACTTGCGAAATAAGCCTTTTGCGCTATTTGAATTAAGTAATTTTGTGTTGATTTAATTTCGGGGATTGTGACGCCCTTATTGAATGGGACCGCAGATTGACTTCGTCGCTTTGTGAAACGAAACACGTAAGAAAAAACACGTAAGGCATGAGCGAAGTTTGAAAACCTATCCATCAGGTCCTCAAAATTGTTGAAAAATGCATAATTAACTTTAATGGCTTTTTCTTCTAAATTGGTGTCTAACGAGCACGAGGGATTCAATTTGGGCCACGCGGATGCTTCTAATTTTAACCATGAAGGCCCTGTCCACCATAATTGATTACACAGTGCGACAATTTTCAGGTCATCGGCTCGGGCCCAAACCAAACCAATTGCAAATGAAAGTACACATGTTGAATAGTAAAACCTCAACTGGTTTTTGGTCTGGCAGGCTACAATTTTTTTTTACAGTGTATTAAAATTTCGCAATATTGGTCATATACCATACTAAAAAATATGGTAAATCTAGTATAAATATTGATTTTTCTTAAAATTCGTCTGAGAAGACTTTTAGTAAAATTCAATGACAAATTTTTTTGTAGAACATTTTAACCCGTTAAACCCCACCGTTATGTGACTATTTAACCCGGTTTTCCAAAAACTGTTCAAAAGCCTTCTTAAACTGGGTATTAAAGGGTTAATATGTTCCACAAAAATATTCCTTGGAAAATTTCACTGGGGGTTGTCAAAGACATTGAGCACCTATGGGTTAAACCTACTTGAGAAAAGTGTAACCAAATTTAATTGATGTATTTCATGTATTCTATATCAAATAAAACTCGGAGTTGTTTTTGGTGGAAAAAGAGCTGGGCTCTAAAAAAAAGCACCCGTTTCATTAATATAGCTAGTGGTGGTAAATTTAAGCTTATAGCACATTTTTTAGAACATTTCCGAATCGCTATCGCTGTCTAGCTCCGCGCCTTCGAATACAGCTTTTGACCACCAACATATTTCAGCCAACACTGCATCCGGGGCTTTTTTCCCCTTGTACCTGGTAAAAAGAATACAAAAGAATTCAATAAGAAAATAACTGATGTAATATTGTATAGTTTTTTAAGGTCACCTTTTTTCAAACGGCAAAGATACTTGATGATATCGTTCACGATGCTCGTCGGATTCCGTGGCGAGTTGTGTACTAAATTCATTCAAATGAAAATGCATGAAATGAATTTTGAGAGACATGTTGACTTGAAGCTTTTCGAACGCATCCAGTATAGTTTGCACATCAGACTTGTAATTTTCGGATCTTTTTTTCCCTAGAAAGCCTTCAATAACCATTTTGATTGCGTGCCAAGCAACCAACCATTTTTGCGAAAAGTTAATGTAAAGTGACCACAAATATAACAAAACTTGTTAATATTTCCTTTGCAAGCTTCCATTTTAATTAAACTGTTGTCACTTTAGATGTTCACTCACGAATAAATTCTGCTCTTACCGATCAAAATCGAATTATTGCTATTTTTCTCCACATTATTAGTTGATTCATTTTACAACAATATGCAACGGTATTTTGGTACATTTTTACATAAATATACAGTGAACATTGGATAACGTGAACTGGCCGAAATGTGAACTACCCCAAAACGTGAACACGGATTTTTAACATTGACATTCAAACATCATATTTGACATTCCAAAACATGAACAATCCCAAAAACATTCACAACCTTGGTTTTAATTAGTTCACATTATCCAATGTTCACTGTACAATGGTCGGAAAAAGTTTTTTAGCAAAACCGCGTGCAATCTTTAATCGTCTGCTTTGATGAGGTGCGTGAGGTAACGGGGTTTTGATGATACTCAAAGCAAAAAAGAAAATAGAAACAATATTTATATTTTGCTTATTACTTCATACATTTTTGCTTTTAAGCGAAATGTCAGAACGTAATCTAAATGGGCTGGGAAAAAGTATTTAGCCATCGTGTTCTGTTCAGCTTCTTTCTTTCCGCCTGAGGTGAAACTGGAATCTTGTAATTGAAAATGCTTTCTTTTAAAAATTATTTATTAATTTTAGTTCAGCACCACTAGCTATATTAATGAAACGGGTGTTTTTTTTTTTAGAGCCCAGCTCTTTTTCCACCAAAAACAACTCCGAGTTTTATTTGATATAGAATACATGAAATACATCAGTTAAATTTGGTTACACTTTTCTCAAGTAGGTTTAACCCATAGGTGCTCAATGTCTTTGACAACCCCCAGTGAAATTTTCCAAGGAATATTTTTGTGGAGCATATTAACCCTTTAATACCCAGTTTAAGAAGGCTTTTGAACAGTTTTTGGAAAACCGGGTTAAATAGTCACATAACGGTGGGGTTTAACGGGTTAAAATGTTCTACAAAAAAATTTGTCATTGAATTTTACTAAAAGTCTTCTCAGACGAATTTTAAGAAAAATCAATATTTATACTAGATTTACCATATTTTTTAGTATGGTATATGACCAATATTGCGAAATTTTAATACACTGTAAAAAAAAATTGTAGCCTGCCAGACCAAAAACCAGTTGAGGTTTTACTATTCCACATGTGTACTTTCATTTGCAATTGGTTTGGTTTGGGCCCGAAAATTGCTGTCGCACAGTGTTTGTAATGGATTGAACAAACTTGGCAAGGCTAGCGTATTAATCTACCATATGTATCTACCTCAATTCAGTCCCTGTCGAACCAAATACTTTCTATTTTGTAAAAGAACCGAATACTTATTAATTTTATTCATTATTTTAATTTTGGACGAAGACGACATCTCGAGAGAAGAAGAAGAATAACTTCGTTGAACGAGAGAAAAAAAAGTATTCTAAGAAACAATTTGCTGTAAGAAATAATATAATACAAAAAAATAAAAACAGTAAACAAAAATAAAGAAATTGGTTAAATTTCATAAAAGGAAAGAGACGGCGGAGTTTGCATGACATTGCTGGTCCTTCAAACCGGATTAATGCATTCTCTATAATAAAAGGTAACAATTGCATGACATTGCTGGTCCTTCAAACCGGATTAATGCATTCTCTATAATAAAAGGTAACAATTGCATGACATTGCTGGTCCTTCGAGTTAACGGGACAGTCTTCTGGATGATTGAGATCAGATCGTTCATTATCAAACAATTTGGTAAATTGTGAAATTCGATTCCTGGAATTCGACGATAATTCTAGAAGCATCGAAGAACTTTTGACATACACGCAAAAACATATTCCGTTATTTTCGCAAAAACAAAATGGAGACTCCGAAATCAAGACTAACGCGTTCACAAAGAAGACGGAAAGAGAAGGAAGAACAGTTAGACGAATTAACGACAAAAAAATTGGAAAGTGCGAAGGGAAGTGAAGGCGCATTAGAAGCTGAAGTAAAGCATTGGAAACAGCAGGCATTGTGGCAATATGAAAAACTGCAACAGAACGAAAAGGAAATTGAAACGCTACGACAGTTGAATGTCAACCGACAGCATAGTAGTGACGTAGAAGTTGACTTTCTCGCAGACAATGATGCGGAGCGCTTGAGTGAGAAAAAAGGAAAGGAAAATATGCACACGGCTGAGCGGCAACTCAATTACAGTGACCTTCAACAGTTTATAGCCAGACAAACAATTTCGACAGATTTACCGGAATTTTCAGGTGATCCACTTCAGTGGCCATTATTTTATGCTGAATATATAAATAGCACTAAGTTATGTCAATTTAGTAATCAGGAAAATATTATAAGAATACGAAAAGCATTGTCAGGTCGAGCCAAGGAAGCTGTTCAATCCTTATTTTACTTCCCTGAGAATTGTGACAAAATAATTGAAACTTTGAAATTACGTTTTGGTGATGCACAACACATAATTCGTAATCTTTTGAGTCAAGTCAAAAACTTTCCAGTAATTCGGGAAGACAAAGTTGAAAATTTAGTACGTTTCTATGATCATTTTACCAACCTTGTGTATACATTAAAAACGCTTAAAGAGGCTGACCATTTAAAGAATCCAATGCTTTTTGATGAAATTTTGGGTAAACTCCCAGTAACACAACGACTGTCATTTATACAATTTTTCGAAGAAACTCAAGGTAATGAGATACGTCTTTTGTCTTTGCATAAATGGCTGGGTAAAAAAGTTAACGCGGCATGTCTTTTGGGCTTTGGACAAGTCAAGGGTAAAGAGACGACACTGACAGTGACTGATTTCGACAACAAAATTAAACATGCATGTGTTTATTGCAAGGATGAAGGGCATAAAATTTATAAATGCGATGCCTTCAAGAAAATGGAAGTTGACAAAAAATGGGAATTTGTCTCAAAAAATAAACTTTGTATTTCATGTTTTGGGAAGGGACATAGCATCCGAGAATGTAAATTTAAAAGATCTTGTGGTTTAAACAAATGTGAGAAATCACATAACCGACTTTTGCATAAAGATACGGAAAAAAGTGAAAAACCTTCAACAGAGAAAAACAAGGACTTACAGGTAGAGCAGAATTGTCATATTAGTGCTTGTACAAATAAAGTTCTTTTGAAAGTAATTCCAATCACAATTATGACCAAAACAAAGTCCGTCAATACCTTTGCATTGCTTGATGATGCATCAACAGTATCACTTATAGATCAGGATTTAGCGAATGAACTTGATCTGGAAGGTCCGACTGATCCCTTGAATATGCAATGGACCAATAATCAAACAAATAAACAAGCTGATTCTAGGACAGTATCCTTGAGGGTAAAAGGAAAAAACTCCAAGACTTACTTGTTGAGACGTGTTCGTACAATTCAAGATCTTCAGTTGCCACGACAGACATTCAACAAAATGAATTTGGAACCATGGCCATTTTTAAAAAATATTCCTGATTTGACTTTAGACACAGATGAACCCAAGCTTCTAATAGGACAAGATAATTGGCCTATCTTAATACCCAGAGACGTAAGGTACACTACATGGAATGTACCTATAGCCAGCAAGACTTTGCTTGGATGGGTTTTACACGGCAATATTCCTGGTTGCGAACTAAAGCAACCCAACCTTACTCTGAATATCAATACAATTACTTCCGATGATTTAGACTTGCTCCATAACTTGGTTAAAGATCAATGGAATATTGAAAATGGTATGACAATTAAAGACGTAGACATTTCGGCCGACGACAAAAGATGTCAACAAATTTTTGAAAATACTATTGTAAGAAAGGGTAACAAATTAGAATGTGGTTTATTCTGGATAAAAGACAAGTTGATCCTTCCAGAAAGCTATAGTACAGCATACAGCAGGCTTTGTCAAATGGAATCAAAATTTGATAAAAACAAAGACTACTTTGATAAATATTCAAAGAATTTTGAAGCTCTAGTCAACAAGGGATATTTAAAAAAATTATCAAATGCTGAGGCATCAGAAAGCACACCGAAAACGTATTATTTACCTCATTTCGGAGTAACAAATTTAAACAAACCAAATAAACATCGGATTGTTTTCGATGCTGCAGCGAAAACGGGAAAAAATTGTTTAAATGATTTCCTTTTAACGGGTCCAGACCTTTACAACCAACTTTATACTGTTTTGTTAAACTTTCGAAAGCACAAAATAGCCTTTACTGCCGACATTAAAGAAATGTTTTTACAAATTGGTGTCATAAAAGATGATAGACACGCCCAACGTGTTTTATGGCGAGGATCAGATCAATCCAAAACACCAGATACGTATGAGATTCAAGTAGTATTCTTTGGGGCCAAGTGTAGTCCGAGCATTGCTCAACTGGCAAAAAAACAATGCAAAAGAATTCGAGTCTGAATTTCCTAAAGCATGTAAAGATATTATTTACAAACACTACATGGATGACTATTTGGGAGGTGCTGATACTGAAGAAGAAGCAATAGAATTAATAAATGATGTCATAGAGGTCCACAAACGAGGAGGGTTTGATATATGTAATTGGATGAGTAACAATAAAAATGTTTTATTGAAGATCAATGAGAATTCATCAAGATCAACTCCAAACAATTCCTTATGGCAAGAAAAAGGACAAGTCTTAGGTCTTACTTGGTCAATTGAAAGCGACGAGTTCTGCTATCATCTCAAATTCCATAAGGTCGACAAAGACATCCTCAAATTAGAAAAACGACCGACAAAAAGAGACATTCTTAAGATCGTAATGTCAGTATTTGACCCTTTAGGTTTTCTTTCTAATTTTATAATAGCAAGTAAGATTTTGCTTCAGGCCATATGGCAAGGTAGGATGGGATAAACGATCAACATTTTGTTTTATGGGAAAAATGGTGTAGCAAAATACCAGAAATTCAACATTTTAAGATTCCCAGAAAGCTAAATAGTCTTGATATATCAACTTCAGACATACAACTTCATATTTTTTTGCGATGCATCCAAGTATGCATACGCTGCGTGCGCATATCTTAGATTTGAAAACAATATTCCATTGAATGCACTCTAATATTGGCCAAATCTCGTGTCTGTCCACTGAAACCAATGTCAATTCCCAGGCTTGAACTCCAAGCAGCGGTGTTGGGTGCACGAATAGCGAATAATCTAAAACTAAACATGGATATTCAGATAAAACAGACATTTTTTTTGGACAGATTCGGAAGTTGTGCTATATTGGATACGGTCAGACAATAAACGCAGAAAAATGTTTGTAGCTCACAGGGTGGGTGAAATCCAAGAAATAACGAGCATACAAGAATGGCGTTATGTACCGACAACAGTAAACATTGCTGATGATGCGAAAAAAATTAAACCTATAGATTTTTCTAGCAATAGCCTGTGGCTTAAAGGTCCAAAATTTCTATATTTTTCTTCTGATATGTGGCCAAAAGACAAATTTCTAGACTTACAAAGTGACACTGAAATGGAATATGTCAACTTAATAACAAAATGTCAAAATATAGTACTCCCGGACAGTAAGAGATTCAGCCAGTGGTGGAGATTTTTGAGGACTGTGGCATGGACACTGAGGTTCATCGATGTATATGTTTTCAAAAAAAAAGTGGAGAGTAACGAACTTATGCCAGCTGAAATAGAGAAAGCGGAAAAGCTAATATTAAAAAAAATTCAAATTGATTCTTTCCCAGAGGAAATACACTGTTTACAAACGAATAATAATTTGAGCACAGCAAGCAAATTGAAAACATTTCCATTGTTGTATTCAGACGACATGCTTATCCGTATAAATGGTCGTCTTAAAAACTTGAAAGACGCTGACTTTGATTTTAACGCAGGAAATCCGATAATATTAGATCATAAACACCCGATAACCGTGTTAATAATTGATCATTACCATAGAAAAAACAATCATGTCGGAAATGAAAAGATTATGATAGACTTAAGGAAAAAAATTTGGATTACTAAGGCCCGAAATTCAATAAAAAAATGTGCACTTTTGTGTCAACATTGCAAAAACCGTAAAGCTAAGCCTCAAATTCCGATAATGGGTCAACTACCAAAATGTAGAATTGAGCCCACAATTAGACCTTTTATAAAAACTGGTGTTGATTATTTTGGCCCGATTGAAGTTACAGTAAATAGAAGACATGAGAAAAGATATGGAGTAATATTTACTTGCATGGTCACTCGAGCAGTTCATCTCGAGATAGCACAAGACTTATCCTGTAATGCATTTATGCATGTCTTTAGACAGTTTGGTTGTCGACGCGGTTTCCCACAAGAAATGTACTCGGATAATGGAACAAATTTCCGAAAAGCCGACAAAGAAATTCGAGCAGCCATAGACAGCTGGACTCAAGACGAACTGACATCTTTCATGACTATGAAAAACTGTCAGTGGTTTTTTAATCCTCCGTTAACCCCACACATGGGGGGAGCGTGGGAGAGATTGATACAGACAGTTAAAAAACATCTATCATTTATGCTGAAAGAGCGATTTCCTAAAGAATACGTTCTTCGCACCCTATTTTGTGAAATCGAGAACATCATGAATGGTAGACCATTGACGCATGTCTCAATCGATTCCTTTGACTCTGATCCTATACGACCCATTGACATTCTCACAGGACCTGAAGGGGTCAGTCCACAGCTTTTGAAAACAGAAGATAGTGATCTGCACATTCTCCATCGATGGCAAGCTGCTCAAAGACTTGCAGACGTATTTTGGAAAAAATGGAAAAATGTTTACCGACAGTATCTTGTGACGAGCCCTAAATGGATTAAAGATAGTAAAAATTTAAGCGTGGGTGATATAGTCTTAATAATGGATGACGGAACTCCCTGAAATGTCTGGCCTAAGGGCGTCATCTCAGAAATTTACCCTGCACAGGATGGTACAGTGAGAATAGTTGATGTAAAAACAACAACAGGGACATTTAGAAGATCTGTCACAAAATTAATTAAATTAGATGTTCAAAGCTAAGTATTCATGCTGAATACTGGGGGGAGGATGTAATGGATTGAACAAACTTGGCAAGGCTAGCGTATTAATCTACCATATGTATCTACCTCAATTCAGTCCCTGTCGAACCAAATACTTTCTATTTTGTAAAAGAACCGAATACTTATTAATTTTATTCATTATTTTAATTTTGGACGAAGACGACATCTCGAGAGAAGAAGAAGAATAACTTCGTTGAACGAGAGAGAAAAAAAAGTATTCTAAGAAACAATTTGCTGTAAGAAATAATATAATACAAAAAAATAAAAACAGTAAACAAAAATAAAGAAATTGGTTAAATTTCATAAAAGGAAAGAGACGGCGGAGTTTGCATGACATTGCTGGTCCTTCAAACCGGATTAATGCATTCTCTATAATAGTGTTATCAACGAGATCTTGACTGTTAATCCCTCTGCTAATCATATCCGCTGGGTTGTCATGCGAATCAACGTGAAACCAATTGTCGCGATTAGTTTTTTCGACAATTTTTGAGACCCTATTTGCCACAAATGCATTCCATGCACACGGTGGCTTTTGAAGCCACGCGAGAACAATTGTTGAATCCGTCCAACAAAATAGCGACCTTTTATTAATTTTGAGCTCTTCTATTAATGCTTCGATCATTTCAGCTAATAGTGTGGCACCACAAAGCTCTAATCGCGGGAGGGACACGGATTTCACGGGTGCTACATGGGATTTTGCGAAGATAAG
>CM035806.1:70676363-70706363 GCA_020466095.1 Chlorops oryzae
CAACCGCTATTTGTTTTTGTTATTCTGCCGACGTACAGCTATTAGTAACGGTTTGAGTGAGCGATATGCAAAAGAAGCTTGCCAACAATTTTTTTCTAATCGAAGCAACGGCTATTTGAAAATGGGTATTTTTCTGTACCTGCTTGGGTACAGTGGCTATTAATGGGTTAACACAGACTTACAAAATTGATTGTCCTTTAACGTCAGATAGCAAGCTTGAAAGATCGCTCAATAATGGTGGAGCTATGTTCATTCAAAGTAAAAAAAACATAAAAATTTTACATACAATTTTACATTTTTCGACTTTGAGCACAATTTTTTACCATTAATTGAAAGGTTTGTAATTTATTTTTGATTTCATAGTAAAAAATGACGATTAAGTAACACAAAAGCCTTAAAAATTTTAAGATGGCTCAAACCATATTTCAGGAATATGATTTTCAAAACATCAATGATATTTAAAGACTCAATACGCGAATATCTTGGAACTCTGACGTGATGGAATTTTTTTGATATTTTTCAATTATGTACCAAGCTGAAATTTAAAGAAATTGCTTAAAAACCGCTTGGATTTTTGTACTGCTGTAATTTTATAATATATTTTATGAAACTAACGAATTTTTATATGGAGTTTATATGGAAAATTTTGAACGCTGGTAGCGACCCCTAAATGTCATTTAAAAAATTTGAAAAAAATACAGAAATGTTTTCTCGGGGAATATATTAAAATGACGGGGTGTCGCGCGAAAAATAAAAAAATTTTTTTTAATAGGGACCACCCTAATATAGATATTAGGGAATAACAAGATCGAAATTTTTTCGCCGATTCGAAATGGCGAGTGATAAAAAGTTATCATAAAAGCAAAAATTTGTTTCCAGTAAGTATTTAATATATTTTCCGGTAAAACTATAAGTCAATTCACAAAGCTGTATAAAATTCCTTCTTAATGTACACCCCGCTAAAATGAGTATTTTTATCTTCAAAAAAGATTTTTGTTTGGAAAAAATTATATTATAATTGTATGAAAAAAAAAAATTATCTTCAGTGAAGATATTTTTCTTAGCTTGTCAAATTTTTCGAAAAATAAACCTGGCAATACTGATCGTCAGAAATCCGCACAATGACATATCGTCGAGCGAGTAAAATGTTGTCCCATACGCCATTTAGCTATTTTTGAGAAATCGCGTTTAAAGTTTGGGAATAGATATCTCAAAAACAGTACGGTCAATGTTTTTTAAATTTTGCAGACTTATAAAACACAGTTCAAAGAATACAATGCAAGTGCTTTTAAGCAATACTTGATTTCTGTTTGATTGTAAGAATTGATTTTTCGAAATCAGTGATTGTACTATGTGCCGTTCGTTGTCTGTTTTGTATATTAATTCATGCACATAGTACAAAATCAGGAAGCAAATTTTTCAGTTCTTTATTTTTCTATTGGTTTTCAAATTATTGATAAAGAAATGGAAAAAAAGATGTTCAAATAGTTAAATCTTTAAAGGATATCACAGTCAATGCTTCGTCCAGGTGACATTGAGAGCAAAAAAAATTTGTTGGACAATTTTTAGATAAGAGAGCGGTGGAGGAGTTAAAAATTTGCCAAAAAAAAAACGTTACGGCCTCTATGGACGAGCACCTATGACCTTTTTTCTTCGAGACTTGGGAGGTCGGCAAACAAAGATGACATTTTTTAAATTTACATGGACCACCCCGAAAAACGTTATGCTACCTTTTTTTCTAACTTCAACCCCCATTATTTTTGGAATTCCAATACGTTTATCCTTAAGTTCCCCGACCTGATATTCCATTCTCAAAATGCGTTCCGATACAAATTTCGTTAAAAATTATATTTTTTAAAAGTTTGTGTATGGTATTCTATTTTAAAGTAATAAGCCAAGAGAAAAAAGTATATCAGAAGTTAAGAAGTAAAAAATTCCAAGCATTTTCTGTGTGGGGGAATGAAAAATGGCCCCAATGAAAAATGGCCCCAAACTGAAAATGAAAAAAGGCCCCAAATTTTGGGACAATTTTGCATTTTAAAAAATGACCCCAAATCAAAAATGAAATTTGGCCCCAAAATAAAATGAAAAAAGGCCCCAAAATCAAAAAGAGGTGTTTTTAATCTAAATGAAAAATGACCCCAAACTAGAAAATAAAAATGGTCCTATGAAATTTGAAAAACTAGAAATGAAAAATGGCCCCAATTTTGGGGTAATTTTTCATTATGCAAAATGGCCCCAGTTTAAAAAATGAAATTTGGCCCCAAAATCAAATGATAAGTAAAGAATATAAAACAGGGCTGAATTCATAACCAAATAAAAGAGGCCCCGACTTTTGGGGTCATTTTGCATTATGAATTATAGCCCCAACATGAAATGAAAAACCGCCCCAAGAATCAGGATTCGTTTTGAATACAAATGAAAAATGGCCCCAAACTACAACTTGAAATTTTTAAATTGAAAAATGGCCCCAAAATTGGGGTATTTTGCATTATGAAAAATCACCCCAATTCAAGAAAGGAAAATTTTTCCTTTTTTGAATTGGGGTCTTTTTTCATAATGCAAAATTATCCCAAGTTTGGGGCTTTTTTTCCTTTCTTGAATTGGGGTGATTTTTCATAATGCAAAATACCCCAATTTTGGGGCCATTTTTCAATTTAAAAATTTCAAGTTGTAGTTTGGGGCCATTTTTCATTTGTATTCAAAACGAATCCTGATTCTTGGGGCGGTTTTTCATTTCATGTTGGGGCTATAATTCATAATGCAAAATGACCCCAAAAGTCGGGGCCTCTTTTATTTGGTTATGAATTCAGCCCTGTTTTATATTCTTTACTTATCATTTGATTTTGGGGCCAAATTTCATTTTTTAAACTGGGGCCATTTTGCATAATGAAAAATTACCCCAAAATTGGGGCCATTTTTCATTTCTAGTTTTTCAAATTTCATAGGACCATTTTTATTTTCTAGTTTGGGGTCATTTTTCATTTAGATTAAAAACACCTCTTTTTGATTTTGGGGCCTTTTTTCATTTTATTTTGGGGCCAAATTTCATTTTTGATTTGGGGTCATTTTTTAAAATGCAAAATTGTCCCAAAATTTGGGGCCTTTTTTCATTTTCAGTTTGGGGCCATTTTTCATTGGGGCCATTTTTCATTCCCCCACACAGAAAATGCTTGGAATTTTTTACTTCTTAACTTCTGATATACTTTTTTCTCTTGGCTTATTACTTTAAAATAGAATACCATACACAAACTTTTAAAAAATATAATTTTTAACGAAATTTGTATCGGAACGCATTTTGAGAATGGAATATCAGGTCGGGGAACTTAAGGATAAACGTATTGGAATTCCAAAAATAATGGGGGTTGAAGTTAGAAAAAAAGGTAGCATAACGTTTTTCGGGGTGGTCCATGTAAATTTAAAAATGTCATCTTTGTTTGCCGACCTCCCAAGTCTCGAAGAAAAAAGGTCATAGGTGCTCGTCCATAGAGGCCGTAACGTTTTTTTTTGGCAAATTTTTAACTCCTCCACCGCTCTCTTATCTAAAAATTGTCCAACAAATTTTTTTTGCTCTCAATGTCACCTGGACGAAGCATTGACTGTGATATCCTTTAAAGATTTAACTATTTGAACATCTTTTTTTCCATTTCTTTATCAATAATTTGAAAACCAATAGAAAAATAAAGAACTGAAAAATTTGCTTCCTGATTTTGTACTATGTGCATGAATTAATATACAAAACAGAACAACGAATCAATCTGTTTTTCAAAACAATTTTATGCACTTACGTGAAAAACGCACCTACCCGAAATTTTTTGCTGTATTTTGAGTAAAATATCAGAATGTCTTTAACAACACTTGAATTCTTAAAAGAACGCCGTCCAAATATTAATTTTATTAACAAACAAGTAAGAAAGCTAAAGTCGGTCAAGCCCGACTTTGAAATACCCAGCGTCCCGACGTTATGAGCGCATAGTGCGCTTTTTGCTTCTCTATTTATGGTCGTGGCAGTGGGAGGGCCACATAAATTATTTGCCAACAACTTTAATTTGCCTTGGTCAACCTATGTTGCGAATTTGAAGCTTCTACGCTTTTTACTTCGGAAGTTACGAAAATTCTCCATTTGTGGGCGTGGAAGTGGGCGGGCTACATAAATTTTTATTCCTACACCTTTAATTTGCCTTTGTCAACCTATGTTGCGATTTTGAAGCTTCTACGCCTTTAACCTCGGAAGTTACGAAAAAATCTTCATTTGTGGGCGTGGCAGTGGGCGAGCCACATAAATTTTTTCCTACACCTTTCCTTCGCCTTGGTCAACCTATGTTGCGAACTTGAAGCTTCTACGCTTTTTACTTTGGAAGTTACGAAAAATCTCCATTTGTGGGCGTGGCAGTGGGCGGGCCTCATAAAATTTTTTCCTACACCTTTCATTCGTCTTGGTCAACCTATGTTGCGAATTTGAAGCTTCTACGCCTTTTACTTCACAAGTTACGATAAGCCCTTATTTGTGGGCGTGGCTCACGGAGGGCGGCGTCCATTTTTTTCCAGGATATGTCCCTTTTCGTAGTTTACCAGAACACCAAGTATCAATGAAATGTGTTGAGTGGTTCGCAATAGGCATCCCAATCCCGGGATCCCGGGATTTAAAAAAATAGTAATAAATCGTTAAATTCGTAGAAAAAATCGGACAAAATCGTTTAAATGTGTTAAATCGTTTAGTCGAAGTTAAAATATATGGAATATATGGATGTGTTAATCAAACTTTAGTTGAATAGCCAAGAAAACCACCGGGACTAATCCCGGGATCCCGGGATATCCGGGATTTTGGGATCCCTAGTTCGCAAGTTACAAGCATTTTACTGAAAACACATTAAATTCATTTGTGGGCGTGGCAGTGACGGATGTCTTCCATTTTTAGTTAGGATCATACTCGGACCCCGATATACCTGTGTGCCACATTTCGACATGATTGGTCCAGCCGTTTCGGAGGAGATCCGGACACGGACGGACGGACAGACGGACATGTCTAAATCGAATTTTTGATCCTGATCAAGAATTATATATATATATGCGTCTATATCTACGGAGCGTTATTCTGGCTGTTACAAGATACCCTAATATACCCTGCTTACGCTGGGTATAAAAACAAATAAGTACTTTGACTTACTTTCGCTACTTGAACGCATACGCTTATTACAAGTAATCGGACTCACAGGGTTGCATTTTAGTCACACATTTCCTATATTTCTGTCGACCTGTCATCGAAATTTAAACTCTGATTTCCTTTCTTCAAAGTAGTGAGCTCGTTACTTCCTTTCAATTTACTTTAACATCGTTGAGCCTCAAAGTGCTAAGTTAGATAAGCAGAATGTACTGGAACTAAAAAAGCATACGTGTAAAGGGTTTTCCATCACAAATGAGATAGTCTTGAAAATGCGAATTATCATACATAAAGATGTTTTAAAGCAGCGGTGGGCGAGCGCTATCCCGCGGGGCGCTGCAAACTGCGCAGTCGGCTACACACGACTTGTGCGTGAATCATGAAAACGCTCAGTCGCTCGCTGTCAGTCGTACTAAGAACTTGTTCTGCATTGTTGTTGTGAATACATAGCGAGAAAAATGTTTCATGCGAAATGGGAAGAAGAATTTTTGTTCATTGAAAATTCTTTCGGTGAGGCTCAATGTCTTATTTGTCATTACATTGCAAACCGATGCGCTGAATATTATGTGAAAAGGCATTATTTTTCGTGCATAAAATTTATAGCTGATAAAAGCAAAAAAAAAATTTAATAAAACCTAAAAATTTCCCACTTGGTTTCTTTTGTTAGTTATCGCTTGCCGATCGTACCTACGCAAACTTTTCTCTCAGTGCTTTTGTCGAGTTGCTACTACGCCATACGCAAGTGCGATAAGTGCAATGGTGTTGGTGCGCCCATCTCTGTTTTAAAGTATCGATATTTTTCACACCGATATTACATCCGCAGCCCCCGGAGTACAGACGATGATTTTAAATATGTTTTAATTATGTACGAATTGACGTATACTTTGATAATGCAAAAAAAATATAAGCTACCTATAATACCCTTATATATTTGCAAAAACCTACTAATCGGAGTTATTCTAAAAACGTTCAGTCTGGCAGCACCACATATTGTTTTGTTTTGTTTGAATGCATTTATGGATGTATGTGTCTGTGTAGTTTCTGAATTTAATAATTAATTGTTTTTTCGGGATATCGTCGGAAATAAGTGTCACCTAAAAAAGTATAATATCTCGGCCGCATCAGGAAGTCATTTTACGTAAATATATGTATATTTCTTTCTCTCTGCAAAGGTTATTATACCCTTTTTTGCGAACTTCAATTTAGGTAACACGGATTTTATAGCGGTTTTTAACTTTTTCTCGACTAGGTCTCCTGTCGCTATCGTTTCATAAAGAACTTCGTTCTAATAACGGAGAAGAAAAGAGAAAACAGAAAACTCGCGATATTCGACTTACTTGAAGTTATGTTTTTTTTTTTGTATAAGTTTCAAGAATATAACTTATGCTTAATTAAAAATGCAATCAGAGTGAAAGATCGGAAGAATACGACCGTTAATAATTTTGTTTATTTTAGTATACTATCGTCGGAAGAATACGACCGTTAATATTTTTTTGTTTGTTATTTAGTATACTATCGTCGGAAGAATGCGACATTTAAGTTTTTTTGTTATTTCATTACGTTACGGGAATGTACCCAAAGGACTTATATATTAAATAAATTAATGCTGAAATTTTTCCAAATGAATTGCTGAATTGGAATAAAATATTGAGGAAGTAGGCTGACGACCAGATGGGCATGACAACGAAATAGTTAGAAAAAAAAGGAAAAGCACTTACGATGAAACAACACCTTCATCGCTAACTGATTTAACTTTTGTCCAACTTTAATGCAACCTCTTAGCTCAATACTCTTGTGGATATAAAAACAAAAAGCAATGCATTCTCTATGATTACGCCTTAAAAGTTATTTTGTCATTGCTTATACCTATTATTCCTGGGGAGTGGAAAACAACAACAACAAAATCCAAGCGTAACATAGATGGCGCCCAACGAAAATAAAGAACTATATTCTAGTTCGCGATTATTAAGTTGCAACTGTTAAATCCTTAGTTTACAGATCCAATCGGTGGGGTTGAGAAACAGTATGCTACATGACCACATCTGTAGTACAAGACTATGCTGGGTTACCTTGAGAGTAACGCGCATGCAGTAATGTAGATTGGGCATTTATAATAACACCTCATTCCATCGATGGCTAACTATCTACTAGTCGGAAAAGGATACAGTGGATTATTGTCTGCGACCTTTTACAGATGAAATTTGGCTTTTCTTTGGAATCGGGACTATTTTTTTCGATTGACAAGTCTAAGTCTTTTCAGATTAAAACAAAATGGGATTTCTTATTGCGGTCATTGGGAAAAAGTCTTTGAACTACCTTTAGAAGTATACTAGGAAATCCCTGTTCTCTTTAGATCAACCTACATTGGTAAGAGATGAGAACGAGATCACTGATAGCCTACTCGATAGGATCTATTGAAAAAAAAAGAACAAAAATTAAGTAAATAAATAAATAATACATTTTTTTTGCGATGCCGTTTGGTTGTCAGCCGAAGCTCCTCAAGACGCTAACGAAAATAAATTTGATTTTTTGTGCGTTGAACCAAATAATATAACGTTTATAGTTAAATACCTACTAGGCCATAGCATCAAATGTGTTTGAAATTCAAACGCATTTACTTTTCTAAACACTCTCTGCTTAATGTTAAATACAAGCGAAGAGCAAAGCCAGTAGATGCAAACGCAAAACGAAAACAAATCCAAAACCAGTTCTGCTTGGCTCTAAGAGGATTTGGATTTATTCTCATTTGTGCAAAGCAAAGAGTGCAAACTAAATTTCCTAAGAAGTAAAGCCAACAAGAAACGGGAAGAGAATTTGGAGGCTTAAGCTTAAGGCTTAATTTATCAAATCGTTTGAATCGTTTATTATTTTCAAAGCGTTAGCGGCGTGGACGTATAATTGTATTTGCTCGAAAATTGGAAATATAAGTACATATCAATATGAAAGTATGGAAGCGCTTGAAGTAAGTTATGATCACTGAAAATTTATACAGTAGCGTGCAAAAGTGAGTGGGGTTTTTCAACTGTTTTCTCCTTATATTTCCGATGTTAATATAGAAATTCCAGTGAAATTATGGGTATAATTTCTTCGATTATTAAGAAACGAAAATAGTGAGACGAAAATGGTGTAAAAGTTTTAGGAAAAGAGAGAAAGAAGTACAGTAGTACTTTACCATATCGCTGTTTAAAAAACAAGTAAGAAAGCTAAAGTCGGTCAAGCCCGACTTTCAAATACCCAGCGTCCCGACATTATGAGCGCACTATGTTTTGCTTCTCTATTTGTGGGCGTGGCAGTGGGAGGGCAAAATAAATTATTTCCCTACACCTTTCATTCGCCTTGGTGAACCTATGTTGCGAATTTGAAGCGTCTACGCCTATTAATTCGGAAGTTACGAAAAATCTCCATTTGTGGGCGTGGCAGTGGGCGGGCCATATAAATTTTTTTTCTACACCTTTCATTCGCCTTGTTCAACCTATGTTGCGAATTTGAAGCTTCTACGCCTTTTAGTTCACAAGTTACGATAAGCCCTTATTTGTGGGCTTATTTGTGGGCGTGGCTCACGGAGGGCGGCGTTCATTTTTTTCCAGGATATGTCCCTTTTCGTAGTTTACCAGTACACCAAATATCAATGGAATCTGTTGAGTGGTTCGCAAGTTACAAGCATTTTACTGAAAACACATTATATTCATTTTTGGGCGTGGCAGTGGGCGGATGTCTCCCATTTTTACTTAGGATCATACCCGGATTCCGATTTACCTGTGTGCCAAATTTCGACTTGATTGGTCCAGCCGTTTCGGAGGAGATCCGACCACGGACGGACGGACAGACGGACAGACGGACGGACAGACGGACATGTCTAAATCGATTAAGTTTTTGATCCTGATCATTTATATATATATATGTCTATATCTCCGGAGCTTAGTTCTCCCTGTTACAAGATTCGCACAAAACTAATATACCCCGCTTACGCTGGGTATATAATGGCCTGATGAAGGTCAAATTGTGAGTTTTAGATTAGAAGTAATATCCTTTATTAGTATTATTGAATAAAGTAGGCAACCGATCAGTGCGATTTTTTTGCACGCTACTTTATGTCATTTATATTAAAAAATGCAATATGAGTTACTATCGAATTTTAAAAAATTTTATTGAAAAGTCTTGTATTTATGATTTTGTTTCCTTTTTCTGTATTCGCGCATGATTTAGCTTGAAAGTAATAGACATGGTAATCTTGCGAAATTAAGTCGAGAAGACTATACGCAAATAAAAGAAAAGCTAAGAAATGGAGATTTTAAAATAACTCTTAAAAGAGGACACAGTGGGGGAGACCGGGGATGGTTGGCCGAATTTTGCTTTCGGAATTTCTGTACTCATTCTGGTTTGACTTTTTGAAAAACGGTTTGCTCTGTCATAAAGACACAACCCTCGAGCACATATATGAATTTTTTCATAAAAAAAAAATTCAGGGAAAAAGTTATAAACGATCAAATGCGGCGCGAAAAATCGGCCAACCAACCCCAGGGCCGGGGTAGGTTGGCCGAGTTTAGTAAAATAAGTGAAACACATAAAATGCAGCAATGCAAAATATTTTTTATTGGAAAAATAACAATTTTGTTATATGTAGGTAAGTAAAAAAAACTCTGCTCTTTACTTTTTCGTCTTGTTTATATTTTTAGACTTAGTTTCGGCAGCTTTAGTCAACTTGTTCATAGCTGTCACTGCTTTTTTTGCTCTGTTTTTTGCTCTGCCAGCATACGCTTCAGTTTGCTTTGATTTTTCTCCTTCTCTAATGCTGCTTTTATAGGGGAATCGGTCAAAATTTGGGTCGATCGACGTTTACGACTTTGACGATTCTTCGAATCATTTCGTGCACTCGCCTTGGGGAGAGGTCTGACGGCTTCAGGGAGGCTTACATCTGCATCAGACTGTATGCTGATAGATGAGTTTTGTTCGGGGTTGGGTCGATCTGTGACAAATCCTGCCAGAAACTCCTCAGGAGGAAAAATATTAGAATTGAAAGGGCACACGCCAGAGACTCTGAAACCAGCTTAAATAGCTCAGATAGCGAGTGAGGGAGATCCGGAATAAGCCGAGAAATAATAAAAAACGACAAAGAATTATTTTGTAATATATCGTTGAGATTTATTGTAGAATCTTACGTTTTTGGTAGTGTGGATATTGTCCGCACGAGTTTGTCGCTGGTTGCGTGGCAGTATATTTCTTTATTCAGAGAGGGAGATGCGAGATGTAAAGATGTTGAAATTTAATTTGAGAACAAAGTAAACTTGAGAATTTTGACAGTGGTTTAACGTTCAGATCGCGCGATAGCTGTAAGACAACTGAACTCTTTTCAAGACATTGCTTGGTGCCGTGGCTTTCGCTTTCAGTGCAACATGTTGCGAAAGTCACGGTTGCATCTTTCGATGGCCAAGTCTTATACTGCTTTAGAGGGGGTTAATTGGCCGTCCACATTAACATTCTGCCCCCCTTGCAGTGCTACTGCAATCAACCACCAACAAACCGTCACGGGAGATTTTTGACATCGACTGTAACTAAATAGGAAGACAGTTTATATCATATTACAAATTATGATTGTTAAGATGGGGATGACATATGCAATTCAGTTCAAAAAAAAATTTTTTTTTTATTGTTAAATTCAAATGGGGAAAATATAGATATATATAATGAAAAATATGAGATTCAAACGGTTAACTGTTTCAGTTTGCAATGCCTGTCAGCACATAGCCGAAAATGGTGAGCTGTCCGAGTGGTCGACCATATTGTCCTTCCAGCAGTCCTGACCGCATAATTATGGGATATACATCCGCCCCCAGAATAAAGTCGATAGCCGCTGATCTATAAAAATGCGGATCGGCCAATTTGATTCCAGTGAATAACGACGTTATTCTTTCATCGACATCTTGATGGGGTGTAACTAACTTCATGTGCTCGTGAATTTGAGCCTTTATTGTGATCTCGATGTTAAGATCCATCCTGGCCCGCAGACTCAATGTGCACACTTTATGGTTGTTCACCCGGTCAACGGTAACCCGAAGCTGATGCGCACATCTGCCGGTCAGAATGGACCCAACCGCGTTGGGATCGAGCAATGCTCGCAAATAATGGATTCTTCCATTGGTGACGACTTTCACGAGCGCGGTGGGCCTCAACGGCGTTCCCGACGTCAGTCCAGCAGAGGCTACGGACGGACGAGGTCCACCACTACGGAGCTCCTCGGACGACGGGCGAGGTGTCCGGTTTAGTGGGAGCAGAGACGAACGAGGTCTCTCGGGACGGCACCGTTGCCCTAGTCGCGCTGCCATGGAACTAGATGGCTTCGTATGGTCCTTGGGAGAATCATGCAGCAAAGTGTGATGTTGCTCCTGACACCGACGGCATTTGTACGAGCTCGTGCAATTCCGGCGGGCATGAGATTGAGCCAGGCAATTAGAGCAGTATCCATGTAGGAGAACGAGACGTAAGCGACCTGCCAGAGATTTTCGCAAGAACGTTGGGCAGTACCGTAAGGCATGTGGGTTTTTGCACACCGGCAATCCATTGTCTCTTTTGCCGCGGTCTTGGAGGCGACGACGTCGGTGCGTTTATTAGCAATCATGTTTCTCTAAAATGAGAGGGGCAATACGAACAACAAACGAACACAAAAAAACAAGTAAGAAAGCTAAAGTCGGTCAAGCCCGACTTTGAAATACCCAGCGTCCCGACATTATGAGTGCACTATGTTTTTCTTCTCTATTTGTGGGCGTGGCAGTGGGAGGGCCACATAAATTATTTCCCTGCGAATTTGAAGCTTCTACGCCTTTTACTTCGGAAGTTACGAAAAATCTTCATTTGTGGGCCTGGCAATGGGCGTGCCACATAAATTTTTTATATACATCTTTCATTCGCCTTGGTGAACCTATGTTGCGAATTCGAAGCTTCTACGCCTTTTACTTCGGAAGTTACGAAAAATCTTCATTTGTGGGCGTGGCAATGGGCGTGCCACATAAAATTTTTATCTACACCTTTCATTCGCCTTCGTGAACCTATGTTGCGAATTCGAAGCTTCTACGCCTTTTACTTCGGAAGTTACGAAAAATCTTCATTTGTGGGCGTGGCAGCGGGCGGGCCAGTTAAATTTTTTCCCTACACCTTTCGTTTGCCTTGGTCAACCTATGTTGCGAATTTGAAGCGTATACGCCTATTAATTCGGAAGTTACGAAAAATCTCCATTTGTGGGCGTGGAAGTGGGCGGGCCATATAAATTTTTTTCCTATACCTTTCATTCGCCTTGGTCAACCTATGTTGCGAATTTGAACCTTCTACGCCTTTTACTTCACAAGTTACGATAAGCCCTTATTTGTGGGCTTATTTGTGGGCGTGGCTCACGGAGGGTGGCGTCCTTTTTTTGCCAGGATATGTCCCTTTTCGTAGTTTACCAGTACACCAAATATCAATGGAATGTGTTGAGTGGTTCGCAAGTTACAAGCATTTTACTGAAAACACATTATATTCATTTGTGGGCGTGGCAGTGGGCGGATGTCTCCCATTTTTACTTTGGATCATACTCGGATCCCGATATACCTGTGTGCCAAATTTCGACTTGATTAGTTCAGCCGTTTCGGAGGAGATCCGACCACGGACGGACGGACAGACGGACAGACGGACGGACGGACGGACAGACGGACGGACGGACGGACAGACGGACATGTCTAAATCGATTCAGTTTTTGATCCTGATCATTTCTATATATATATGTCTATATCTCCGGAGCTTAGTTCTCCCTGTTACAAGATTCGCACAAAACTAATATACCCCGCTTACGCTGGGTATAAAAATGGGATGTTGATGAGAAATTTATGGTGGTGAAAGTAAGACCAGTTTAGAGATAGGTCGCTTGATAACACCCTTAGCCGTTGTAATGTTTGCCACTCGTACCCTATTATCTGTGCCGCAATGCACATTTTCGATCCTACCTAAGCGCCATTCATTGGGAGGGAGATTTTCGTCTTGTATGACGACTAAATCGTGAATTGCTAAATTTTTTTGGGGAAATTGCCATTTGTTTCGTTTATGTAGTTCTTTCAAATACTCTGATTCCCATCGTGTACAAAAGTGTTGGTATATCGCTTTCATCTTCTGATAGCGATTAGTTATAGAAATCGGATTTCCTTCAATTTCAGTTTCAGGGAGAGAAAGAAGTGGACACCCAATAAGAAAATGTCCTGGCCGTCAACGGTTCGATATCTGAAGGATCGTCTGAGATAGGACTTAAAGGTCGAGAGTTGAGACATGCTTCAATTCTTTGAATAATCGTGCTGAATTCTTCAAAGGTAAATTTAAAAATTTCCTGCGAATCGCCGAAAGTGAAATTTAAAAGATTTTACACCTGCTTCCCAAAGTCTCCCCATATGAGGAGCTCCAGGGGGAATGAATTTCCATTCAACTGCTTGATTAGCGTAATTTCGTTCAACATCTGCTTTTGTGGCCTTGAGATATTCTTTTAATTCCTTCTTCAGTACTCGAGAAGCCCCAACAAAGTTTGTGCCATTATCCGAAAAGATTCTTGCTGGACAGCCCCGCCGGGCTACAAATCGAGCAAGGGCCGCTAAAAAAGTGGGCGTCGTGAGGTCACTCACTGCTTCGAGATGTATTGCTTTCGTAGCAAAACAAACGAACAGACAAACATAACCTTTTGTGATACTGCATCCTCGACCTATGTAACTCTTTATATCAAAAGGGCCACAGAAATCGATCCCAGTCGACGTAAACGGCCGAGCAATCGTTATTCGCCATAATTTGGCTTTGAGCTTTCTTTTTGTGTACCAGGCAGATCTTACAAGAATGCGTTTCGTACCGTACTGCTCGGAGAGCAAAACGAAATACGAAACAAAAACAATGAGAACGATTGCCGCGATTCTTTTCATACAGTTTGCGTACACGAACGAAAACCGTACATTAGTTGAAACGTGCTCATCTAGACAGCCAAGCAAAGAGAGCGAATTCAAAAGTTCTGAGAATAAACTTTTCGGCAAACGTTTTCAAATGGTTTTGTACACTAGATTCTAGTGACTAGAACAGGGGTCGGCGCGCTAGGAACAATTTTTGCGACAACCGCTCACATGAATTGCTTACGCTCTTGTCTCAGTTTGACGGGAGCAGCCGTACGAAAAGAGTACGAAAAGAAACAAACGATTCGCAATCGTTTCGTTTTTGATTCGTTTCCAATTGTACCTATGCAACAAAGCAAAGCCAAATGAGCGAAAAGGCAAACGTACCGTTTGTGCTCTTTGTCTTTGAAAAGTTTGCGTTTGCGTTTGTGTTCGACTACGAAATGATTAAAAATATTCTTTTTGTTTCGGTCTTTTCAGCAAACGATTGCGAATCGTTTCGTTTGTTTTCGAACTCTGGTGATACCAGACGCTTCTAATATTGCAATAGCAGGCATTTTATCTCACAAATTTCAAGATGGTTCTCTAAGACCAGTAGCTCTTATTTCTAGAGCGCTTTCTAATGCCGAAAGAAATTATAATACACTATGGTAAAGAGTCGCTAGCTAACATATTATATATTCAGTAACAAAATTAAGGCAGTATTTACTTGGACATAGTCTCGTAATTCGAACGGATCACAAACATTTAATTTGCATATTTGGAGAGAATAAAGGATTACCAGTTATGGCTGCAGCCAGAATGCAGAGATGGTCCTTCATTCTTTCTGGATTCAATTATAAAATAGAACATGTCAAAGGAAAATTAAATTATGCGGACAGTCTGTCACGCATGCCTCAAACGCAAAAACCTCGTTCTGAAGAAGATAAAGATTTTGTCAATCTCATAAAAGAACAAAATATTTTGGAATTAGACTTCAATGACATAGCTAGGGAAACCAAACGTGATCCCGTTTTATCAAAGGTAGGTATGCGTTAGAAAATGGTTCGTTAGAAAATGGTTCGTTAGAAAGACTCAAAGAAAAAGACTTTATGCCATTCAGTAGTAAAACACTTGAACTTTCAGTTGAGCGTGGATGCTTATTATGGGGATATAGGGTAATAGTACCTAAGAAACTTCGTAGCACAATCTTGAGACAACTACATGAGTCGCACCTAGGAATTGTTAAAACCAAATCGCTTTCAAGATCTTATGTTTGGAGGCCATAATTAGATCAAGATATAGAGATGTTGATTAAAAATTGTGTTTCTTGTCAAGAGTTACAGTCAAGTCCGAATAAAAGTGTTCTTATACCTTGGACTCCCACAAACATTGTATGGAGTCGTATACACATCGACTTTGCTGGACCTATAGCAGGTTATTTTCTGTTTATAATAATTGACTCTCACACGAAATGGGTCGAAGTATTCACAACAAAAGAAATCACTTCGAAATTTGTAATATCGAAGTTACGTGAAACATTCTGTCGTTTTGGCATAGTCAAAACGATTGTTAGTGATAATGGGAGACCATTTGTGTCGAGTGAATTTAAGAATTTCATTCGTTTGAATAAGATAAAGCACACTTTGACGTCACCGGTACATTCTTCAACAAATGGCCAGGCGGAAAATTTTGTAAAAACAATAAAAAATCGTTATATGCTAATTTTAAAAATCAAGATAGAGCGAGTTTTGAGGTCATAGTAAATAGAGTTTTAATGGATTATCGAAATACCATTCATTGTTCTACTAAAGAAACGCCAGCCAAGCTTTTCCTAGGAACCGGATTTGATTTGATCTAGCTACTGGAAAATGTAAATATAAGAAGAAATTTAAGACCAAGAAAAGAAGGAAAGGCAGTTATAGAATAAAAATAAAAAAAAATATATATATACAATAATTACATACATACATATATTATTATCTTAAATATAAAAAAATATTATAATTTTTTTTAACATTATCCAATAAGCTCAGGAGGAGCATGTTAACTGTATGAAGTATTATGCAGACGACCGATAATGAGTACTGAAGTAATGAGTTATAAGGTTAGAATAAACATCAATGTTTTAGCGTATAAGTACAGCGAGCAATAAAATTCATTCTAGTTACTGAGTTACGATCATGTAGCACTGTAGGTCTAACTGTCGACGTCGAAAAGCCTCTGCCGCGATGGGGATATACACCATTAGGCAGGCATAGGAAATTCAACAAATTGGGGATATTCACCAAAAAGCTACCAACAAAAACCTTAGGCAAGAATAGGAAATTCAACAAATTCGAGTAATTCACCAGAAAGCTACCAACAACAATACGGGTAGACACAAAGTGGCACTATGATGCCACTTGCAAGAAAATTATCAAAGAAACACGGCGTCAGCTCGGTTTTTTATATTGCTTGAAAAGTTCATAATAGAAACTTCAATAAATATATTACGATATGTTTTTGCTTAATGTGCGCGAATTTTTTCATTTTGTAATAAATTGACATACATTTTTGACTACGGCTACGAATTTGATTGTACATAGAATTTAGTATTTTTCCTGAAACAGTGTGATCAAAAAGTTATGTGCGCAAGGTAGGACTAAAAGAACAATTTCTGTTTCTCCTTAATATTGAGTTTCCTTGATTATTTTTATGGTTTTCAAGCTTTTCATGGCATTTTATAAGTTTGGTAGATATTTTATATTTAATGTACTCGAAAATCGCCCAAAATTAAAAATAAAAGTGGCAATGCATTTCACCACAGCAGAGCTAAAGATTTCGCTGCTATATCATGCTTCTCTTTCCCTCGTGCTATATGCATATGTTGAAGCAGCGTAGCTCTAACACATTGCAGGGATTAGGAAGAAGAAGAGTTAGACCTATAGTCCTATATGGTTACGATGAATCGCGTGCTTTTCAATTCTCCGAATACATAACACCCACAAATGGAGATTTCTTGTAACTTCCGAAGTAAAAGGCGTAGAAAGTTCAAATTCGCAGCATACTTTGGTTGACCAAGGCGATAAAAGGTGTAGGGATAAATTTTATGTGGGCCGCCCACTGTCACGCCCACAAATGGAGATTTTTCGTAACTTCCGAATTAATAGGCGTAGAAGCTTCAAACTCGCAACATAGGTTCACCGAGGCGAATAAAAGGTGTAGGAAAAAAATTTATGTAGCCCGCCCACAAATGGAGATTTTTTTAACTTCCGCAGTAAAAGGCGTAGAAGCTTCCAATTCGCAACATAGCTTGACCAAAGGCGAATGAAAGGTGTAGGAAAAAGTTTATGTGGCCCGCCCACTTCCACGCCCACAAATGGAGAGGAAAAACATAGTGCGCCAATAATGTCGAGACGCTGGATATTTCAAAGTCGGGCTTGACCGACTTAAGCTTTCTTACTTGTTTAAGTTTGTATCTTGTAGGCTACATTATTCGGAAAGGGAACCTTTTTTGTGAGAACGTTGTATGCTAGCATCACGTTTTACACTAGCTATTACATTGTCTTAGAATGGCTCAAGGACATTTCAATGACGACCAGATCGCTGGCATACTCAATGATGATGCTGCAAGCGAAGACAGTGTTGACTTTGATGACTATAGTTTGGCTGATCCTGATTTTAACCCGGATTTTGGGAAGGGGGTTGACGAGAGTGAATTGGAAGATGACAGTTGCAGATCTAAT
Organism: Chlorops oryzae; assembly: GCA_020466095.1. Taxonomy (NCBI): domain Eukaryota; kingdom Metazoa; phylum Arthropoda; class Insecta; order Diptera; family Chloropidae; genus Chlorops; species Chlorops oryzae. Next base: position 70,694,120 of record CM035806.1, read on the forward strand.
ATTGATGTAGAACCAACACCATCAATTTCAGCTATTTCAGGTTGCCCAGATCGGCTCACAAAACGGCAAAAGCCTGAAAAGTGAACATTACAGTGGAAAAAAAGAATCGACAGCTCAATGCACAGCAGCTTGCTTTTACTGGCAACGTGCCCTTGAGTTCTGAGTGTGTAAATATAAAAAAACTTTCTGACAAGGCCATAATGTCATCTGCAGATTTTCGGCTGGAAGTTGCCGAAACTCTATGCAAGATGGAAACAAAAAATACTTCGACAAGACGCCAATCTGTAGAAGGACAGATTCAAGCAAAGAAGCGCAGAGGTCCTGCACAACATGTGCCCCCAAAAGATGTTCGCCAAGATGAAATCGGTCACTGGCCTCAATGGGCGGAACAAAAAATTCGATGCAAGTGTCCAAAGTGTACTGGATTCACTCATATGGTGTGTGAGAACTGTGGCGTTGTTTTATGCTTTACCATAAACAAAAATTTGTTATAGATTTTTTTGTAATGGTTAAGAATTGCAATGGGTAGGTTAGGTTTTGCGTGACCATACTGTATCACCTTTTTGTCATGCAATTTGGTAACAGCTGTTGCTCTCAATTCGCTCAAAACATAGGAAAACGATCGAAGTGCACTCCCGCAGCTATAGCTTATAAGAACGCGAAAAAGAAAGAGAGAAAAAACGAAAAGAAAAGTATAGAGCAGGCATCTCCAAAATGGGAAAGGCATTTGTGTTAGTGAGCAAGAGAGCGAATGCGCTGAAAAAAATTTCAAAGCTAATTGCGTGCGCTCAATAAAGTTTTGAGTTTCCATAACTTGTTAGTAAAAAATAAAAAAGTTTTCATAAATCGATGAAATATAAGATTACTAGCGTGGAAAAACTTAACAAATAACAATATTCGGCTATATAAAGGTGAAATGTTCAATGCATTTTTCAATGTCTACCACACCGCCACAATTTCTTATCAAAAGAATACTTTTTAAATGTTTTGCGCTGCTTTGAACAAATGTATTCCAAATCTGAAAATATTTGTTCACAAAAATAAGTTGATGGGAAAAACGATAAAAGCCTTAAAGAAATTTCTCAAAAGAATTTGGGATCATAATGTAGGCTTTGCATTCCATTTTGATAAAATATTTTTTAAGTGTTTTGTAAAAAAAGGTTGCGCAGATCCGCTGGAAGTGTTTTCATCGGGCGATTGCTACCGACTAAAGAAAGAGCGTAAGGCATACGTGTGAAGTGAGCGAGAAAAATTTTTCTATGGCGTGGAGGTCTCTGCTATAGAGGGACAGTAGACATTTTGACTTCAAGATAGAAGCAACGAATAAGAAAAGAAGTCCTCGAGAGTAAAAATAAAAAAAAACAAAAAAAACTATTCAAAAGAAGTTTCCAACGCCTGCATTGGATAAATAGTTTATACGTGTTAAAAAAGGGCCGAGTGTTTTCTTTTGAGGAATACCCCGCTGTTGGGGAAAGTCAGCCTACAAGTGGCTCACTACCGGAAATTGCTGGATTCCAGAAAGCCATGCGGTCCTCTCTTTTGTAACTCTGCGTTCTGCAACGAACTTAACCTCAATTTCTACGTAGGCAAAAACAAACAAAAACAGCAAATGCAGTAGTTGGCCCTGTCATCACGTAGATTGTGACGAAACAAACTTGCTGCACTAGAAGTAATACGCAATGCGCTCCATAATTACCGAGGAATACCTGTGCTCTTTCTTGGTCAGGGCAATGCAATCGGAGGGAAGAGGATTAACTACAGATCAGCAGATAAAACCGGATTGTAGTGTAGTAGTAAGAATTTAATGTAAAATTTAATGCATTGGAAAAGGGTAATCGATCGTTTCTTTCTTTTGCAACTCGCTTGATCTGTAGGATAAGTACTTCACTAATATTTTTCTTTAAGGTAAAGGTGGATGCAGACAAACGTCGACAAGTGCGCACTTCTCGAGGAGTTCCTTCGTTCAGCTTGGTAACATATGAGGTGTAGCTGCTTGGGCTATAGATCCAGCGATCATATAACGAAATCACAAGTTAATACTCAACGAGCTAAAGTATGTACATATTAAATTTGTTTTTAAAACCAATGCATAAAATTGAGTAGCAGATTTGCTTAGATTACAAACACATATACATTTAAAACAAGTTGAGTTGTGTCATAGGACACCAGATAAGAACGAAGTTCATTATGGTATTTATAAATGTTAGTAAATATAATTCGCAGCAAGGTTTTTCGCAAAACTCAATTGTTTTTATGAATCGAAAAATATATGTATACAAGACGGCTGTTTGTTGTTTTCAACTGTTTTTAACAAGCGAAAATGCGATACAGTATATTCTGCTTAGCTGCATTCAATTATTTTCCAGACAATTTTATGCACTTACGTGAAAAACGCACCTACCCGAAATTTTTTGCTGTATTTTGAGTAAAATATCAGAATGTCTTTAACAACACTTGAATTCTTAAAAGAACGCCGTCCAAATATTAATTTTATTAACAAACAAGTAAGAAAGCTAAAGTCGGTCAAGCCCGACTTTGAAATACCCAGCGTCCCGACGTTATGAGCGCATAGTGCGCTTTTTGCTTCTCTATTTATGGTCGTGGCAGTGGGAGGGCCACATAAATTATTTGCCAACAACTTTAATTTGCCTTGGTCAACCTATGTTGCGAATTTGAAGCTTCTACGCTTTTTACTTCGGAAGTTACGAAAATTCTCCATTTGTGGGCGTGGAAGTGGGCGGGCTACATAAATTTTTATTCCTACACCTTTAATTTGCCTTTGTCAACCTATGTTGCGATTTTGAAGCTTCTACGCCTTTAACCTCGGAAGTTACGAAAAAATCTTCATTTGTGGGCGTGGCAGTGGGCGAGCCACATAAATTTTTTCCTACACCTTTCCTTCGCCTTGGTCAACCTATGTTGCGAACTTGAAGCTTCTACGCTTTTTACTTTGGAAGTTACGAAAAATCTCCATTTGTGGGCGTGGCAGTGGGCGGGCCTCATAAAATTTTTTCCTACACCTTTCATTCGTCTTGGTCAACCTATGTTGCGAATTTGAAGCTTCTACGCCTTTTACTTCACAAGTTACGATAAGCCCTTATTTGTGGGCGTGGCTCACGGAGGGCGGCGTCCATTTTTTTCCAGGATATGTCCCTTTTCGTAGTTTACCAGAACACCAAGTATCAATGAAATGTGTTGAGTGGTTCGCAATAGGCATCCCAATCCCGGGATCCCGGGATTTAAAAAAATAGTAATAAATCGTTAAATTCGTAGAAAAAATCGGACAAAATCGTTTAAATGTGTTAAATCGTTTAGTCGAAGTTAAAATATATGGAATATATGGATGTGTTAATCAAACTTTAGTTGAATAGCCAAGAAAACCACCGGGACTAATCCCGGGATCCCGGGATATCCGGGATTTTGGGATCCCTAGTTCGCAAGTTACAAGCATTTTACTGAAAACACATTAAATTCATTTGTGGGCGTGGCAGTGACGGATGTCTTCCATTTTTAGTTAGGATCATACTCGGACCCCGATATACCTGTGTGCCACATTTCGACATGATTGGTCCAGCCGTTTCGGAGGAGATCCGGACACGGACGGACGGACAGACGGACATGTCTAAATCGAATTTTTGATCCTGATCAAGAATTATATATATATATGCGTCTATATCTACGGAGCGTTATTCTGGCTGTTACAAGATACCCTAATATACCCTGCTTACGCTGGGTATAAAAACAAATAAGTACTTTGACTTACTTTCGCTACTTGAACGCATACGCTTATTACAAGTAATCGGACTCACAGGGTTGCATTTTAGTCACACATTTCCTATATTTCTGTCGACCTGTCATCGAAATTTAAACTCTGATTTCCTTTCTTCAAAGTAGTGAGCTCGTTACTTCCTTTCAATTTACTTTAACATCGTTGAGCCTCAAAGTGCTAAGTTAGATAAGCAGAATGTACTGGAACTAAAAAAGCATACGTGTAAAGGGTTTTCCATCACAAATGAGATAGTCTTGAAAATGCGAATTATCATACATAAAGATGTTTTAAAGCAGCGGTGGGCGAGCGCTATCCCGCGGGGCGCTGCAAACTGCGCAGTCGGCTACACACGACTTGTGCGTGAATCATGAAAACGCTCAGTCGCTCGCTGTCAGTCGTACTAAGAACTTGTTCTGCATTGTTGTTGTGAATACATAGCGAGAAAAATGTTTCATGCGAAATGGGAAGAAGAATTTTTGTTCATTGAAAATTCTTTCGGTGAGGCTCAATGTCTTATTTGTCATTACATTGCAAACCGATGCGCTGAATATTATGTGAAAAGGCATTATTTTTCGTGCATAAAATTTATAGCTGATAAAAGCAAAAAAAAAATTTAATAAAACCTAAAAATTTCCCACTTGGTTTCTTTTGTTAGTTATCGCTTGCCGATCGTACCTACGCAAACTTTTCTCTCAGTGCTTTTGTCGAGTTGCTACTACGCCATACGCAAGTGCGATAAGTGCAATGGTGTTGGTGCGCCCATCTCTGTTTTAAAGTATCGATATTTTTCACACCGATATTACATCCGCAGCCCCCGGAGTACAGACGATGATTTTAAATATGTTTTAATTATGTACGAATTGACGTATACTTTGATAATGCAAAAAAAATATAAGCTACCTATAATACCCTTATATATTTGCAAAAACCTACTAATCGGAGTTATTCTAAAAACGTTCAGTCTGGCAGCACCACATATTGTTTTGTTTTGTTTGAATGCATTTATGGATGTATGTGTCTGTGTAGTTTCTGAATTTAATAATTAATTGTTTTTTCGGGATATCGTCGGAAATAAGTGTCACCTAAAAAAGTATAATATCTCGGCCGCATCAGGAAGTCATTTTACGTAAATATATGTATATTTCTTTCTCTCTGCAAAGGTTATTATACCCTTTTTTGCGAACTTCAATTTAGGTAACACGGATTTTATAGCGGTTTTTAACTTTTTCTCGACTAGGTCTCCTGTCGCTATCGTTTCATAAAGAACTTCGTTCTAATAACGGAGAAGAAAAGAGAAAACAGAAAACTCGCGATATTCGACTTACTTGAAGTTATGTTTTTTTTTTTGTATAAGTTTCAAGAATATAACTTATGCTTAATTAAAAATGCAATCAGAGTGAAAGATCGGAAGAATACGACCGTTAATAATTTTGTTTATTTTAGTATACTATCGTCGGAAGAATACGACCGTTAATATTTTTTTGTTTGTTATTTAGTATACTATCGTCGGAAGAATGCGACATTTAAGTTTTTTTGTTATTTCATTACGTTACGGGAATGTACCCAAAGGACTTATATATTAAATAAATTAATGCTGAAATTTTTCCAAATGAATTGCTGAATTGGAATAAAATATTGAGGAAGTAGGCTGACGACCAGATGGGCATGACAACGAAATAGTTAGAAAAAAAAGGAAAAGCACTTACGATGAAACAACACCTTCATCGCTAACTGATTTAACTTTTGTCCAACTTTAATGCAACCTCTTAGCTCAATACTCTTGTGGATATAAAAACAAAAAGCAATGCATTCTCTATGATTACGCCTTAAAAGTTATTTTGTCATTGCTTATACCTATTATTCCTGGGGAGTGGAAAACAACAACAACAAAATCCAAGCGTAACATAGATGGCGCCCAACGAAAATAAAGAACTATATTCTAGTTCGCGATTATTAAGTTGCAACTGTTAAATCCTTAGTTTACAGATCCAATCGGTGGGGTTGAGAAACAGTATGCTACATGACCACATCTGTAGTACAAGACTATGCTGGGTTACCTTGAGAGTAACGCGCATGCAGTAATGTAGATTGGGCATTTATAATAACACCTCATTCCATCGATGGCTAACTATCTACTAGTCGGAAAAGGATACAGTGGATTATTGTCTGCGACCTTTTACAGATGAAATTTGGCTTTTCTTTGGAATCGGGACTATTTTTTTCGATTGACAAGTCTAAGTCTTTTCAGATTAAAACAAAATGGGATTTCTTATTGCGGTCATTGGGAAAAAGTCTTTGAACTACCTTTAGAAGTATACTAGGAAATCCCTGTTCTCTTTAGATCAACCTACATTGGTAAGAGATGAGAACGAGATCACTGATAGCCTACTCGATAGGATCTATTGAAAAAAAAAGAACAAAAATTAAGTAAATAAATAAATAATACATTTTTTTTGCGATGCCGTTTGGTTGTCAGCCGAAGCTCCTCAAGACGCTAACGAAAATAAATTTGATTTTTTGTGCGTTGAACCAAATAATATAACGTTTATAGTTAAATACCTACTAGGCCATAGCATCAAATGTGTTTGAAATTCAAACGCATTTACTTTTCTAAACACTCTCTGCTTAATGTTAAATACAAGCGAAGAGCAAAGCCAGTAGATGCAAACGCAAAACGAAAACAAATCCAAAACCAGTTCTGCTTGGCTCTAAGAGGATTTGGATTTATTCTCATTTGTGCAAAGCAAAGAGTGCAAACTAAATTTCCTAAGAAGTAAAGCCAACAAGAAACGGGAAGAGAATTTGGAGGCTTAAGCTTAAGGCTTAATTTATCAAATCGTTTGAATCGTTTATTATTTTCAAAGCGTTAGCGGCGTGGACGTATAATTGTATTTGCTCGAAAATTGGAAATATAAGTACATATCAATATGAAAGTATGGAAGCGCTTGAAGTAAGTTATGATCACTGAAAATTTATACAGTAGCGTGCAAAAGTGAGTGGGGTTTTTCAACTGTTTTCTCCTTATATTTCCGATGTTAATATAGAAATTCCAGTGAAATTATGGGTATAATTTCTTCGATTATTAAGAAACGAAAATAGTGAGACGAAAATGGTGTAAAAGTTTTAGGAAAAGAGAGAAAGAAGTACAGTAGTACTTTACCATATCGCTGTTTAAAAAACAAGTAAGAAAGCTAAAGTCGGTCAAGCCCGACTTTCAAATACCCAGCGTCCCGACATTATGAGCGCACTATGTTTTGCTTCTCTATTTGTGGGCGTGGCAGTGGGAGGGCAAAATAAATTATTTCCCTACACCTTTCATTCGCCTTGGTGAACCTATGTTGCGAATTTGAAGCGTCTACGCCTATTAATTCGGAAGTTACGAAAAATCTCCATTTGTGGGCGTGGCAGTGGGCGGGCCATATAAATTTTTTTTCTACACCTTTCATTCGCCTTGTTCAACCTATGTTGCGAATTTGAAGCTTCTACGCCTTTTAGTTCACAAGTTACGATAAGCCCTTATTTGTGGGCTTATTTGTGGGCGTGGCTCACGGAGGGCGGCGTTCATTTTTTTCCAGGATATGTCCCTTTTCGTAGTTTACCAGTACACCAAATATCAATGGAATCTGTTGAGTGGTTCGCAAGTTACAAGCATTTTACTGAAAACACATTATATTCATTTTTGGGCGTGGCAGTAGGCGGATGTCTCCCATTTTTACTTAGGATCATACCCGGATTCCGATTTACCTGTGTGCCAAATTTCGACTTGATTGGTCCAGCCGTTTCGGAGGAGATCCGACCACGGACGGACGGACAGACGGACAGACGGACGGACAGACGGACATGTCTAAATCGATTAAGTTTTTGATCCTGATCATTTATATATATATATGTCTATATCTCCGGAGCTTAGTTCTCCCTGTTACAAGATTCGCACAAAACTAATATACCCCGCTTACGCTGGGTATATAATGGCCTGATGAAGGTCAAATTGTGAGTTTTAGATTAGAAGTAATATCCTTTATTAGTATTATTGAATAAAGTAGGCAACCGATCAGTGCGATTTTTTTGCACGCTACTTTATGTCATTTATATTAAAAAATGCAATATGAGTTACTATCGAATTTTAAAAAATTTTATTGAAAAGTCTTGTATTTATGATTTTGTTTCCTTTTTCTGTATTCGCGCATGATTTAGCTTGAAAGTAATAGACATGGTAATCTTGCGAAATTAAGTCGAGAAGACTATACGCAAATAAAAGAAAAGCTAAGAAATGGAGATTTTAAAATAACTCTTAAAAGAGGACACAGTGGGGAAGACCGGGGATGGTTGGCCGAATTTTGCTTTCGGAATTTCTGTACTCATTCTGGTTTGACTTTTTGAAAAACGGTTTGCTCTGTCATAAAGACACAACCCTCGAGCACATATATGAATTTTTTCATAAAAAAAAAATTCAGGGAAAAAGTTATAAACGATCAAATGCGGCGCGAAAAATCGGCCAACCAACCCCAGGGCCGGGGTAGGTTGGCCGAGTTTAGTAAAATAAGTGAAACACATAAAATGCAGCAATGCAAAATATTTTTTATTGGAAAAATAACAATTTTGTTATATGTAAGTAAGTAAAAAAAACTCTGCTCTTTACTTTTTCGTCTTGTTTATATTTTTAGACTTAGTTTCGGCAGCTTTAGTCAACTTGTTCATAGCTGTCACTGCTTTTTTTGCTCTGTTTTTTGCTCTGCCAGCATACGCTTCAGTTTGCTTTGATTTTTCTCCTTCTCTAATGCTGCTTTTATAGGGGAATCGGTCAAAATTTGGGTCGATCGACGTTTACGACTTTGACGATTCTTCGAATCATTTCGTGCACTCGCCTTGGGGAGAGGTCTGACGGCTTCAGGGAGGCTTACATCTGCATCAGACTGTATGCTGATAGATGAGTTTTGTTCGGGGTTGGGTCGATCTGTGACAAATCCTGCCAGAAACTCCTCAGGAGGAAAAATATTAGAATTGAAAGGGCACACGCCAGAGACTCTGAAACCAGCTTAAATAGCTCAGATAGCGAGTGAGGGAGATCCGGAATAAGCCGAGAAATAATAAAAAACGACAAAGAATTATTTTGTAATATATCGTTGAGATTTATTGTAGAATCTTACGTTTTTGGTAGTGTGGATATTGTCCGCACGAGTTTGTCGCTGGTTGCGTGGCAGTATATTTCTTTATTCAGAGAGGGAGATGCGAGATGTAAAGATGTTGAAATTTAATTTGAGAACAAAGTAAACTTGAGAATTTTGACAGTGGTTTAACGTTCAGATCGCGCGATAGCTGTAAGCATATATAACTATATATGTCACTCAGGAGCCGTTTCTATTTTGGCTCTTTTCAACACGGTCTTGGGTACCCACCACGGTCTTGGGTACCCACCAAAATGAGAATTTTTCACTAAGGTACTCACCAAAAGTATTTCTCTCTCGCTCTTTTTTTGCCTGCCGAGTAACATCTCTTTCTAACTGGCGCGAATTGTCCCGCCCAAAATCTATGAGAGTGACATATATAGTAATATATGGCTGTAAGACAACTGAACTCTTTTCAAGACATTGCTTGGTGCCGTGGCTTTCGCTTTCAGTGCAACATGTTGCGAAAGTCACGGTTGCATCTTTCGATGGCCAAGTCTTATACTGCTTTAGAGGGGGTTAATTGGCCGTCCACATTAACATTCTGCCCCCCTTGCAGTGCTACTGCAATCAACCACCAACAAACCGTCACGGGAGATTTTTGACATCGACTGTAACTAAATAGGAAGACAGTTTATATCATATTACAAATTATGATTGTTAAGATGGGGATGACATATGCAATTCAGTTCAAAAAAAAATTTTTTTTTTATTGTTAAATTCAAATGGGGAAAATATAGATATATATAATGAAAAATATGAGATTCAAACGGTTAACTGTTTCAGTTTGCAATGCCTGTCAGCACATAGCCGAAAATGGTGAGCTGTCCGAGTGGTCGACCATATTGTCCTTCCAGCAGTCCTGACCGCATAATTATGGGATATACATCCGCCCCCAGAATAAAGTCGATAGCCGCTGATCTATAAAAATGCGGATCGGCCAATTTGATTCCAGTGAATAACGACGTTATTCTTTCATCGACATCTGATGGGGTGTAACTAACTTCATGTGCTCGTGAATTTGAGCCTTTATTGTGATCTCGATGTTAAGATCCATCCTGGCCCGCAGACTCAATGTGCACACTTTATGGTTGTTCACCCGGTCAACGGTAACCCGAAGCTGATGCGCACATATGCCGGTCAGAATGGACCCAACCGCGTTGGGATCGAGCAATGCTCGCAAATAATGGATTCTTCCATTGGTGACGACTTTCACGAGCGCGGTGGGCCTCAACGGCGTTCCCGACGTCAGTCCAGCAGAGGCTACGGACGGACGAGGTCCACCACTACGGAGCTCCTCGGACGACGGGCGAGGTGTCCGGTTTAGTGGGAGCAGAGACGAACGAGGTCTCTCGGGACGGCACCGTTGCCCTAGTCGCGCTGCCATGGAACTAGATGGCTTCGTATGGTCCTTGGGAGAATCATGCAGCAAAGTGTGATGTTGCTCCTGACACCGACGGCATTTGTACGAGCTCGTGCAATTCCGGCGGGCATGAGATTGAGCCAGGCAATTAGAGCAGTATCCATGTAGGAGAACGAGACGTAAGCGACCTGCCAGAGATTTTCGCAAGAACGTTGGGCAGTACCGTAAGGCATGTGGGTTTTTGCACACCGGCAATCCATTGTCTCTTTTGCCGCGGTCTTGGAGGCGACGACGTCGGTGCGTTTATTAGCATTCATGTTTCTCTAAAATGAGAGGGGCAATACGAACAACAAACGAACACAAAAAAACAAGTAAGAAAGCTAAAGTCGGTCAAGCCCGACTTTGAAATACCCAGCGTCCCGACATTATGAGTGCACTATGTTTTTCTTCTCTATTTGTGGGCGTGGCAGTGGGAGGGCCACATAAATTATTTCCCTGCGAATTTGAAGCTTCTACGCCTTTTACTTCGGAAGTTACGAAAAATCTTCATTTGTGGGCCTGGCAATGGGCGTGCCACATAAAATTTTTATATACATCTTTCATTCGCCTTGGTGAACCTATGTTGCGAATTCGAAGCTTCTACGCCTTTTACTTCGGAAGTTACGAAAAATCTTCATTTGTGGGCGTGGCAATGGGCGTGCCACATAAAATTTTTATCTACACCTTTCATTCGCCTTCGTGAACCTATGTTGCGAATTCGAAGCTTCTACGCCTTTTACTTCGGAAGTTACGAAAAATCTTCATTTGTGGGCGTGGCAGCGGGCGGGCCAGTTAAATTTTTTCCCTACACCTTTCGTTTGCCTTGGTCAACCTATGTTGCGAATTTGAAGCGTATACGCCTATTAATTCGGAAGTTACGAAAAATCTCCATTTGTGGGCGTGGAAGTGGGCGGGCCATATAAATTTTTTTCCTATACCTTTCATTCGCCTTGGTCAACCTATGTTGCGAATTTGAACCTTCTACGCCTTTTACTTCAAAAGTTACGATAAGCCCTTATTTGTGGGCTTATTTGTGGGCGTGGCTCATGGAGGGTGGCGTCCTTTTTTTGCCAGGATATGTCCCTTTTCGTAGTTTACCAGTACACCAAATATCAATGGAATGTGTTGAGTGGTTCGCAAGTTACAAGCATTTTACTGAAAACACATTATATTCATTTGTGGGCGTGGCAGTGGGCGGATGTCTCCCATTTTTACTTTGGATCATACTCGGATCCCGATATACCTGTGTGCCAAATTTCGACTTGATTAGTTCAGCCGTTTCGGAGGAGATCCGACCACGGACGGACGGACAGACGGACAGACGGACGGACGGACGGACAGACGGACGGACGGACGGACAGACGGACATGTCTAAATCGATTCAGTTTTTGATCCTGATCATTTCTATATATATATGTCTATATCTCCGGAGCTTAGTTCTCCTGTTACAAGATTCGCACAAAACTAATATACCCCGCTTACGCTGGGTATAAAAATGGGATGTTGATGAGAAATTTATGGTGGTGAAAGTAAGACCAGTTTAGAGATAGGTCGCTTGATAACACCCTTAGCCGTTGTAATGTTTGCCACTCGTACCCTATTATCTGTGCCGCAATGCACATTTTCGATCCTACCTAAGCGCCATTCATTGGGAGGGAGATTTTCGTCTTGTATGACGACTAAATCGTGAATTGCTAAATTTTTTTGGGGAAATTGCCATTTGTTTCGTTTATGTAGTTCTTTCAAATACTCTGATTCCCATCGTGTACAAAAGTGTTGGTATATCGCTTTCATCTTCTGATAGCGATTAGTTATAGAAATCGGATTTCCTTCAATTTCAGTTTCAGGGAGAGAAAGAAGTGGACACCCAATAAGAAAATGTCCTGGCGTCAACGGTTCGATATCTGA
>CM035806.1:70706463-70781929 GCA_020466095.1 Chlorops oryzae
TATAGCATTTTATTCTCTTTCGCTAGGTACGAAACACTTAAGATACCTTACACTTCATTTTTTGAATTAATCGCCAAAATCGATGTCAAATACCCCAGTGTGCGCTGGTAGCAACCTCTTAATGTAATTTACAAAATTAAAAAAATACTGAAGAGCTTTCTTATGATTCATAATCAGATTATGTAGTGCTCCCGGAAACCCGTATTTAATGTCATGCCCACAAATTCAGTTATTGTATAATACTTTTAAAGTGAAAATAATGTATTCATTTGACCTAAAGAAGGGCGAATGTTAATTTTATTTCATATATTTTTAAGCATTTAATTTTTCTTTGACCCAATATTTGAAATCAATTAGTCAGTATTTCTTTTTGAAACGAAAAACAAGTGGATTTTTCAATTCAAATTTATGTTATGTTATGTATAAAAATCTCCGAATTGAGTTCTTTTAGACAACTCCTTATATCTCTGCAACGGTGAAGACGACGATGGTCAAATTTAACCCATTAAAAGCCAAGAATGTTTTAAACCAAAAATCTTTAAATCCATTTATTTAATTTAAGTAAAAGGAACATAAGGAACATAAAAAATATACATTTAACAATTTTTTATTTTTTTTTTTTTTTTTTGAGCCTGTACCCAAGCGAGACAATGGCAGAATGCACTGTTCATTTGAGCTTAGTTCTTTTTTGTATGCAAATTTTTAAAACAATCTTTTTCAACACAAAGTGCCACATCACATTGTTCACTAACCATCTTATGCGATTGTGGCATTCTCGACGCGTATCGGATTAACAATTCTCTTAGGAAAATGGAAACCAGGAGTAAGTGCGACACTGGAAACAACTGATCTTTTGGATACTGATGCGTTTTTCGTGTAGTTTCTTAGATAATGACGGACAATACTACGTGAAATTCAGTAAAGGCATTTTTAGAATTATTTGCTGTTTTATAGAGTTTTCCAAGCGTTTACCATAACAGAGGACACCATTGAAGTGAAAAGCGGCCACCAACATTTTTTACCACGGATCTTTTTCTATAATTACACAGGTATACAAGGTTTTTGGACCAGAGAAACTGGATAGCGACCCTATAGGAATTTTTCGTGCTGATTCCGAATCTGGTACCCGTTTTTCTCTATCAAAATTCTGTTCATTTTTAAAGTTTAAATTGGTTTTAGCTTTAAAGATAGGTTTAAAATAGAATTTAAGTTTTATGTTTTTTAAGCCAGTTTTACCAACATACACAATTCGAACTGAAATATACATATGAACGAGCGAAGAATATACCAAAAATAAAAATTCGTTTTTGTCATTTTCAGCAAAAATCCTCATAAAATTAGAACGACGCAACGGATTTTTTTTTTTTTAGGCTCAAAACTTTTTCAATTGATTGTTCTTTCATTCAAAGTATTAAGGACCTGGAATACCAGCCTTGGTTCGGAAATTATAACCATTTGAATTTCAAGTTTTTAAACAAAATCGCTAAAAAATTGGAAATCAGCATCGCGTTTTTTTGCCCTATAGCTTCCAAGTTACTGAACCAATTCCAAATTTGTGTATAAAGGATATGTTGCGTTGTCATTCCTCTTTCATATGAGTACCAAAAACTTTGAAATCGGTTAAGGCATATAGGGTCTACGACCTCATTATTGACATAGACTATAGGTAAAAATGTCAAAAACCGTTATTTAACGATTTCTCAAAAACTTGACGTGATAGAGAAAAACGGGTACCAAATTCGGAATCAGCACGAAAAATTCCTATAGGGTCGCCATCCAGTTTTTCTGGTCCAAAAGTTGGCCTTTATTTGTAAACTTGTGTTATTGATGGCTTGATCATGAAGGTCGACGCCGCCCATTCCGGCATTGTATTCTGCAATAAGCTTCGGATGTTTCACGTTTACTTTTGCCTTTGTTTTTGAACACCAACGATTGACAATATGCATTGGTTCGATGCCTTCAAAGTTTGATCCTACAGTCACTGCGCTGTTATCATTCCACTTTACAAAAATAAGTTTATTGTTTGATTCATATCTGTGTTCATAGAATCCTCTTTTTTCCTTTTTAAAAATTTACTTCGATTTTAACGGGCAGTTTTTTGTCCGCAATTCACGTATAGTCCCAATGGCTCGAAATCCTTTTTGTTTGAGTATAACCAGAAGATCATAAGAACTAAAAAAGTTTTCGAAAAACACAATGTGGTCGGAGGGATTAGGAACTTTTGCCAAAAAGTCTGTGACAACTCTAGAACCTAATGGCATTTGTGGCTTTTCTGCACCAACGCCTTTAGCTCCACAATACGTATCAAACTGGTACAAGTAACCACAACTGCTGGCATCATCCAATTTTTAAAGCCAATTCTTACAGGTTTTCCTCTGATGAATTGTTTGGATGAATGACTGCCAAAGTATCGCACCATTGATTCATCAATTGAAAGTTTTTCGTGCATGTAGCCAAACTGGCAAAATTTTTTTGAGAGCAAATTTCCTAAAAGTCTTACTTTGGCCATTTTGTCAGTTGCTTCCAAGTTATTGTTGTCAGCGAGGTGCATATACTTTTTGATTTCCTTGAATCTGTTTCGGGGCATATTGTTTGCAACAAATGATGAACGAGTATCTTCGTCTGTTTGCCAGTACATATCTTCTCTCGGCATTGAGTGGTAGCCAGTATATAACAGAATTCCCAAGAACATTTTTAAATCGTTTTCGGAGAATGAAAAATTGTGTACATTTTTCTGTGAAGCGTAGAGACAAGTCTGCTCAACTATAAAATCAACAACTTCTTTGTCAAACAAAATTTCAAACACTTCAAGCGGTGATTTATCCTTCAATTCTTTGCTCATTACTGACTTCTTTTCTAAAAAAAAACTTTTTTTCGGCATTTCAATAAAACATGCCTTTTTTGACCATTTTTGCGGGATTCCAGTAGCTTTTGAAGGTTTTATTCTACGTTTTAGTTCTTAAAGTGGTAAATCATTTAAACTTTCATCAGGATCACCTTCTTCTTCATCGGTGTTGCAATCGTGATCTGGCGGAATCAAGGTTATGTCAAAGTTTGCACGGTTTGTGGAGCTTTCAACAAAATCCAACGCAACGTCTAAATTTTCAAACCGTTTGCCATAAAAGCTCGATGGTTTGATACTTTCAAATTCCATTTCAACCTAAAAAATTGCATACCTCATTAGCCACTGTACAGTGTACACAAGCAGGTACAGCATTTTTGTAACTTACCAAACGTTAACAAACACAAACTTTTTTCATGCAAATAAATTAAATACTAAAAACACGTGTATTCTTTTTGTTGAATGCAAAAAAAAATTTTTTTAAATATACGCGGCTTTCTTCTTATGAAGTCAAAACATCACTGAACTATGCAAAACGCATGAAATTGACAAGCACATGTTACAACAAAGCGAAGATACAACAACCGCTATTTGTTTTTGTTATTCTGCCTACGTACAGCTATTAGTAACGGTTTGAGTGAGCGATATGCAAAAGAAGCTTGCCAACAATTTTTTTCTAATCGAAGCAACGGCTATTTGAAAATGGGTATTTTTCTGTACCTGCTTGGATACAGTGGCTATTAATGGGTTAACACAGACTTACAAAATTGATTGTCCTTTAACGTCAGATAGCAAGCTTGAAAGATCGCTCAATAATGGTGAAGCTATGTTCATTCAAAGTAAAAAAAAAACATAAAAATTTTACATACAATTTTACATTTTTCGACTTTGAGCAAAATTTTTTACCATTAATTGAAAGGTTTGTAATTTATTTTTGATTTCATAGTAAAAAATGACGATTAAGTAACACAAAAGCCTTAAAAATTTTAAGATGGCCCAAACCATATTTCAGGAATATGATTTTCAAAACATCAATGATATTTAAAGACTCAATACGCGAACATCTTGGAACTCTGACGTGATGGAATTTTTTTGATATTTTTCAATTATGTACCAAGCTGAAATTTAAAGAAATTGCTTAAAAACCGCTTGGATTTTTGTACTGCTGTAATTTTATAATATATTTTATGAAACTAACGAATTTTTATATGGAGTTTATATGGAAAATTTTGAACGCTGGTAGCGACCCCTAAATGTCATTTAAAAAATTTGAAAAAAATACAGAAATGTTTTCTCGGGGTATATATTAAAATGACGGGGTGTCGCGCGAAAAATAAAAAAATTTTTTTAAATAAGGACCACCCTAATATAGATATTGGGGAATAACGAGATCGAAATTTTTTCGCCGATTCGAAATGGCGAGTGATAAAAAGTTATCATAAAAGCAAAAATTTGTTTCCAGTAAGTATTTAATATATTTTCCGGTAAAACTATAAGTCAATTCACAAAGCTGTATAAAATTCCTTCTTAATGTACACCCCGCTAAAATGAGTATTTTTATCTTCAAAAAAGATTTTTGTTTGGAAAAATTATATTATAATTGTATGAAAAAAAAAAATTATCTTCAATGAAGATATTTTTCTTAGCTTGTCAAATTTTTCGAAAAATAAACCTGGCAATACTGATCGTCAGAAATCCGCACAACGACATATGCTTTGTCGAGGAATATCTAAGCTTGCGCAAACACGTGTGTATTATTGTTGAAAAAGTATTTTAGTTGACACCGCAACCCGAATCCTTTTATGACTCTTTTGGCTTATTCCCTTTTGTACTATAATCAGTCTTCAACATATATAACTATATATGTGACTCAGGAGCCGTTTCCATTTTGGCTCTTTTCACCACGGTCTTGGGTACCCACCATGGTCTTGGGTACCCACCATGGTCTTGGGTACCCACCAAAATAAGAATTTTTCACTTAGGTACTCACCAAAAGTATTTCTCTCTCGCTCTTGCCTGCCGAGTAACATCTCTTTCTAACTGGCGCGAAATGTCCCGCCCAAAATCCATGAGATTGACATATATAGTAATATATGGTCTTCAATAAACGTTTAGACGAAACACATCGGGTGTTTTATTTGCGATCCTAAAAGGTTATGGGACCAACCGTTTGCTCTGACGCGAAGTTTTTTTTGTAAAAGTAAAGTGAGTTTTTTTTAAGTAATGAAAATGAACTGGTTCCAGTTCGATAAATTGGATAGTAATAATTATGACTCGTGGTCCATTTGTAGGAAGAGTCTTCTCATACATGGCGCAACATGGAAAGTTGCGAGTGGACAAAGCAAAGAGGAACACTGCATATCTCCCGAAGCAAGAACTAAATGGGCTTCTTCAGATGAAAAGGCGTTAGCATCAATCATATTGTGTCTGAAACCATCTTAGCTGAACTACGTTAAAAATTGTTAGACATCATATGAAGCTTGGAGCCGACTTGAAGCTATATATAAACCAAAGGGTCCAATTCAGAAGGTCACTCTTTGGAAAAAGCTTCTTAATAGCAGAATGGCTGAAGACGGGAATATTTATTTATTTATTTATTTATTTATTTATTTATTTATTTATTGAAGTCAATGAAGGTAAATCTTCTTACAGACTTTAAGAAAAAAGAAAAAAGAACACAATATTAAATCAATATTAAATATACTTAATTTCAAAATATAACTTAAATATACAAATTATCTAAAAATATCATTTAAAATACATTTCAAGCTAAATCTAGGCAAACAAAAATCAATAGAATGATTGGATAAAAAGGCGTTAAATGTTGCAAGAGATCTATTTAGTGGAGAATTTAAAGAAAAGCTTGTACGTTGAAGACCAATATAGAAAAAGTCAACGTGTCTAAGCGATCTAACAGGAACATTAAAATTAATGAGACTTAGAAGAAAAGGACAGTCAATCCTCGCACTAACAATTTCCTATAAGAACAGTAACGAGAAAGTTGTCCTTCTAGTTTGAAGCGATTTTAGGCCAATGAGCAAACACCTCGTTGAGTAAGGTGGCAGTTGATCAGCAGAGTAGTGAGTGCGCAGTGCAAACCGAGTAAAAGATTTTTGCACACGTTCTAGTCTGTTGATATGAGAGCTGTAAGATGGGTTCCATATAAGAGAACCATACTCAAGCTTAGATCTAACAAGTGATACATATAGCATTTTGAAAGTATAAGGATCCGAAAAGTTAAAGCTATTACGCCGTATAAAGGCTAACATAGCATAACATTTAGCGATCATATAATTTAGATGATGTATAAAGGTACTTACTTACTTACTATCGAACATCACACCCAAATCTTTAAAAACCTCATGTTTACTTAATGGAGATCCACCAAGTTAATAAGAGGTAATCAAAGGAAAATTAGATTTAGAGTACATTACAAAAGCACATTTCTTTAAGTTAAGAAAGATATGGTCTGTGGTAAAAAAATCAATAAGGGCATCAAGATCCGACTGGAGTAATAAAGATTCTTCGGCATTAGCTACTTTACGAAAAATTTTTAAATCGTCCGCATATAGCAATATGTGATTTCAATATTATTTTTGTCACCAGACTTAAATATGGGTGTTATAAAAGCTACTTTCCAGCAATCAATAAAGTCACCACGAATGAGCGATTTATTGAAAATAAGGCGAATAGGAAGAGCAATAGAAGGCGCGCATTTCTTTAATAAGGCTCCCGACAAACCATCATTGTCAGCTTTAAGGGAGTTTTTAAGTTTTGAGATACCAGACAAGATGTCCTTATCAGATAACTCCAACATTCCAAAGTCAATAGTTGGATTATTATCAGAGAGGCTATCAGAAGGATAACCAGTAGCATCACTTATAGGCTCAAAATTAGATTAAAGAACTCAGCAAACAGATTTGCTGATTCCATCGGAGAATTTGAAAAAGTGTCACCCAAAAACATGGATTTAGGGAAATCAGAGCTAGTTTTTCTCGAATTCACATATCGCCAGAACTCACGAGGATTTTCCTTTATACTGGACTCAAACTTACTTACATAATTTTTAAATAAATATTTATTTAGGAAATTAAACTCACTCATGTAAAATCTGTGCAAAGTAAAAAAAAAACAAGATTATTAGAAGAAACAAATTTTTTAAAGTATTTGTTTCGATAATTTTTTAAGCGATTAAGTCCAGGGGTTGCCCAAGGAACTCGGTAAGAAAAACATTTTAAGCGAGGAGTATTCTCCAAAATTGCATCCAACAACTTACCTTTGAAAAGACTAAATGCCGAAACAGTGCTAAGCGGCAAAAATTCACTATTCCAATCAAAACTGTTGAGTCTCTGTATCACATTCTCAATTTTACAATTAGCATAGTCCAAGCGATGAGTATTAATATCAGACGATTTTAAGGGTAGAAATTGATACGGATTTAAGCTTAGTACTATAGGTAGATGATGAACATTGGCACAAGATAAAGATAATGATGATACATTAATAGTAGGATTTATATTTGAATTAATATATATGAGATCCAGTAACCTATGGAGCTTATTAAAACAATTATTAACCTGTATTAAGCCCAAGTCAGAAAAACTATCCAAAACAAAAGATTCAATTTCATTCGTAACATTACTTGTATATAGCCCAATATTATCTTTAGCTTGAACCCAGACTAAACGACTTAGATTAAAGTCCCCAAGAACACATAAATGTTTATTATCTCCATTTAAGTTTAACGCAACATTTGAAATGTTATCAATATGCGCTTTATATAAACTTAATATGTCAGAGATTCTAAACTCATTTGTTGAAGTTGCAGACAAAATAGCAGAAATCGGCGTAGAGTTGGTAGAGGAACTCTTGGTTATTATATTACTATCGAGTTTGCCCAAAAGCTACGAGAATTTCGCCGTCGCTATGGAGACGAGAGACGAGTTACCAGCGTACGGTTCTTTGAAATCGAAACTTCTCGAAGAATGGGAACGGCGTAACCAACAGAGTAACGTGAGTGAAGAAGACGGCAGATCTGACCAGCAAGCGTTTCTGGCGAAAGGCAACAACAACAACAACAGTTCGAAAAATTCGTGTAATGAGAAGAAGAAGAACATAAAGTGTTTTCGATGTGGACAGCTTGGACATATAGCAGCGAATTGCAGTGCGAAGAATACAGACAAAAAGGAGAGCGAACAACTGAGAGAGCGGAGAAATCTTATACAGTCGTAGCAGCGTCGGTAACTGAGTGCTTTTATCGGGCAGTTTGGATCATGTAGGACTGTAGGTCTAACTGTCGACGTCGAAAAGCCTCTGCCGCGATGGGGAAATACACCATTAGGCAGGTATAGGAAATTCAACAAATTGGGGAAATTCACCAAAAAGCTACCAACAAAAACCTTAACCAGGAATAGGAAATTCAACAAATTCGAGAAATTCACCAGAAAGCTACCAACAACAATACGAGTAGACACAAAGTGGCACTATGATGCCACTTGCAAGAAAATTATCAAAGAAAAACGGCGTCAGCTCGGTTTTTTATATTGCTTGAAAAGTTCATAAATGAAACTTTAATAAATTATTACGATATGTTTTTGCTTAATGTGCGCGAATGTTTTCATTTTGTAATAAATTGACATACATTTTTGACTACGGCAACGAATTTGATTGTACATAGAATTTAGTATTTTTGCTGAAACAGTGTGATCAAAAAGTTATGTGCACAAGGTAGGACTAAAATAACAATTTCTATTTCTCCTTAATATTGAAAATCCTTGATTAGTTTTATGTTTTTCAAGCTTTCCATGGCATTTTATGAGTTTGGTAGATATTTTATATGTAATGTACCCGAAAATCGCCCAAAATTAAAAATAAAAGTGGCAATGCATTTCACCACATCAGAACTAAAGATTTCGCTGCCATAGCATGCTTCTCTTTTCCTCATGCTATATGCCTATGTTGAAGCAGAGTAGCTCTAACACATTGCAGGGCTTAGGAAGAAGAAGAGTTAGACCTACAGTCCTATATGGTTTGGATTTCAGACACTGGCGCAGCATCACACTTAACAGGTTGGCTGATAAGTCCCCGGTCTAACAAAGAAAAACACATTTTTTTGTCAAAATTCGTTTTTATTATTCAACATAGTTCCCTTCAAGAGCGATACAACTATTATAACGACCTTCCAATTTTTTGATACCATTTTGGTAGTATTCCTTCGGTTTTGCCTCAAAATAGGCCTCAGTTTCGGCGATCACCTCTTCATTGCAGCCAAATTTTTTCCCTGCGAGCATCCTTTTGAGGTCTGAAAACAAGAAAAAGTCTCTGGGGGGCCAGATCTGGAGAATACGGTGGGTGGGGAGGCAATTCGAAGCCTAATTCATGAATTTTTGGCATCGTTCTCAATGACTTGTGGCACGGTGCGTTGTCTTGGTGGAACAACACTTTTTTCTTCTTCATATGGGGCCGTTTTGCCGCGATTTCGACCTTCAAACGCTCCAATAACGACATATAATAGTCACTGTTGATGGTCTTTCCCTTCTCAAGATAATCGATAAAAATTATTCCATGCCCATCCCAAACAACAGAGGCCATTACTTTGCCAGCGGACTTTTGAGTCTTTCCACGCTTCGGAGACGGTTCACCGATCGCTGTCCACTCAGCCGAATGTCGATTGGACTCAGGAGTGTAGTGATAGAGCCATGTTTCATCCATTGTCACATATCGACGCAAAAACTCGGGTGTATTGCGAGTTAACAGCTGCAAACACCGCTCAGAATCATCAACACGTTGTTGTTTTTGGTCAAATGTGAGCTCGCGCGGCACCCATTTTGCACAGAGCTTTTTCATATCCAAATATTGATGAATGATATGACCAACACGTTCCTTTGATATCTTTAAGGCCTCTGCTATCTCGATCAACTTCATTTAACGGTCATTCAAAATCATTTTGTGAATTTTTTTGATGTTTTCGTCGGTAACCACCTCTTTCGGGCGTCCACTGCGTTCACCGTCCTCCGTGCTCATTTCACCACGCTTGAATTTTACATACCAATCAATTATTGTTGAGTTTCCTGGGGCAGAGTCCGGAAACTCATTATCAAGCCAAGTTTTTGCTTCCACTGTATTTTTTCCCTTCAGAAAACAGTATTTTATCAAAACACGAAATTCCTTTTTTTCCATTTTTTTCACAATAAAAAAAGTTGCTTCACAAAAGACGCTCTATCTCACAAACTAATTGACTTACAGACGTCAAATTTTGACACTAATCATTTGAAGGTTGCCACTATTTAAAAATAATATGCATTTAATACTAGCGACGCCATTTATGTGTCAGACCGGGGACTTATCAGCCAACCTGTTATGCTGCGAGCGCAAAATGTTCGTTGAGTTTGAAACTCATACTGAAGATATCGCCCTTGCAGATGGTCGGTTTGTGCGTGCAGGGGGTTGGTTGGGGGGGGGGGGGGGGAAGGGAAATCCCACCCCCCGCCCCCCCGCCAAAGGAAAACGAATTCGAAAATTTGTTTATACAAATATAAGAAAGAATTGAATTTTTTGTTGAATTTGAATTTGTTTCTATGAAAAATATTTTGAATTTTAAAAAAGCTTCAACTTGTTTTCCAGCACACCCGTCCTTTTTGATCCACTATTTCCCTCTTTCACTTTCATTTCTCCATACTTGACCCCAAAAAGTTCTGGTCACCCTATACTAGGTTGGCCGAGTGAACATCGCTGAATCGAAGGTATCGATGCTTAACTTCGATGTATCGATATTTTTGTATTCCATGCTTATAGGGCCGACACACTACACTAGCAAGCTGGCACCATCAGAATGTAAGAAACAACTTTTCGGCAACAATTTGTTTGTTATAGAAAGACATGCGAGGAACAGAGACGGTTTCTTGCCGTCGCGGGAATAAAAAAAAACTGTTGCCGAACAAATTCTTGCCGAAAACTAAACGCGGACATTGCTCGCAACATTTGTCTGCTTAGAGTGAAAATGTGTCAAGTTCATTTTTCAAATTTTACAGGAAGCACAAATTTTTTTTTGATTTTGAACAATTTTGATGTACAAAACAAGCACGAGTGGATACATTTTGATCACATTTGAAAATATCGCAGTGTTGCGACGATAATTCATAAAACGTGCAAAAGTGGATACATTACCATTTTTTTAAAATACTTCAAAACTTATACATGTTTCAATAACGTTTTATTTCTATGAATAAAGGGGAAAGAATTTAGTTTTAAAAACCCCATATCGATGCTAATAATTTAAAGGCTCTACAAGCACTCAAGGTCAAATGTGAACAGCACGTATCCACTCGTGCTTGCTTTTGTACATCAAAAATGTACATAATCAAAATGGTTTTTGTGCTTCCTGTACAATTTGAAAAATGGACTTGACACATTATCACACTAAGCAGACGATATGCTGCGAGCTTCTAATGGTCCAGGTTGCTGGTGTAGTTTATCGGCCCTATTGCATGATTGATGCATCGATATATCGATGTATTTTTCCAACTGACATGCCTACTCTATACATGCTGTATAAAATTGCTATATTAAATATACGTAACAAAATGTTTGTTTTTTCTTATTATTTCTTTTTAAATAAAAATTTATTTAAAAAAAGTTTTTTAATTAAATAAGTTTTTTTTTTTATTTGTAGGTTTTTGTCGTTTATTTTTTCAAAATCAATTGCTTATCTTCTAATAAAATATTTGTATAGTGCATCCTTTCTAAAATACGGATTGAACATTTTAATTTAAACAAAAATTTATTTCCCCCTCCAACGGATGGCTCTGGATCCGCCCCTGAGTTTAATAAGAAATACGATAGGTTTTATAGTATTTTACTATTAATAACACTGTGCTTGAAATTGATAGTCGAAAATAGTAACAACAAGTAAGAAAGCTAAAGTCGGTCAAGCCCGACTTTGAAATACCCAGCGTCCCGACATTATGAGCGCACTATATTTTTCTTCTCTATTTGTGGGCGTGGCAGTCGGAGGGCAACATAAATTATTTCCCTACACCTTTCATTCGCCTTGGTGAACCCATGTTGCGAAATTCAAGCTTCTACGCCTTTTACTTACGAAGTTACGAAAAATCTTCATTTGTGGGCATGGCAGTGGGCGGGCCACATAAAATATTTTCCTACACCTTTCATTCGCCTTGGTGAACCTATGTTGCGAATTTGAAGCGTCTACGCCTATTAATTCGAAAGTTACGAAAAATCTCCATTTGTGGGCGTGGCAGTGGGCGGGCCATATAAATTTTTTCCTACACCTTTCATTCGCCTTGGTCAACCTATGTTGCGAATTTGAAGCTTCTACGCCTTTTACTTCACAAGTTACGACAAGCCCTTATTTGTGGGCGTGGCTCACGGAGGGCGGCGTTCATTTTTTCCAGGATATGTCCCTTTTCGTAGTTTAGCAGTAAACCAAATATCAATGGAATGTGTTGAGTGGTTCGCAAGTTACAAGCATTTTACTGAAAACACATTATATTCATTTGTGGGCGTGGCAGTGGGCGGATGTCTCCCATTTTTACTCAGTATACTTTTAAGAAAGTCACCCAGTTGGTCTCATTTTTGTTACTATTTTCGACTTGCACAGTGTAATTAATAACACGTACTATTCATTTCATAGCACGATATCATTAATTTTCAATCTGATCGATACCATTAGTTCAATGTGAGAAACGATTAGTTTAATATTATTTGCATATTATTTCAATAACTTTGCTACTATTATTTGAAATAAGGTACATATTTATAAAATAATCAGAAACAACTATTAATTTAATATGATTTATCCTGTTGATTTATGATTTCACGTTCCGCCATGTTTTTCGAATGGCGAAATGAGAATTATCCGTCTGCATCTGTTTTGTCTGTGAGAAAAAAATATTTTTATAAAGAAAAATTTATTTAATTTCCATCGATGAGATGACCCTTGAAAAATGAAGAAGTACATAACATAGAACACTTTCACCATAAATCTAAGCTGGCATTTGCTTTTGGGACTTCTGACTCGCACAATATTTTTAAATGAAGTCGATATTTTGTTTATTATTCATTTCGTATTCAATTCATGCGACACACTTCATAGAAAATCTTTCTTTCCTTCTTGTATTGAAGTAATACGCTTAAATGAGTAGGATATTATGTTTTTATATTTATCTCTCTCCCTTTTTGTCATTTCGTTTTACGTTCGTTTTCGTTTCGTTTTTTTCGTTGCATTCATATGTCAAATATAGTTCGAATTCATACATAAGTTCGAATTCGAATTTCAAAGTTTAATAATGATATTCCACTATTGTATCAATAGGATCTTCGTATTGATTTTCAATGTTGGTTTAATTTTGCGGTTTAATAGTACAGCCTATTGATTTTTAATAAGACATGCTATAAAATTAAAACGGTAAGGCTATTATAATAATAGTACAAATGTACTATTATAATAACTATTTCAAAACTATTGCGGCTATGCACTATGGGAACCTCCCATACAAAGGCGTCTCAAAAATGGTTTTTCTGAAAATCGTCCGACAAATCTTTTTAATGTACCAAGAGAAAGCTAAATATACAGAGAATATATTTTACTAAAAAAAAAATTTTTTTCATTTGATTTAATTGTATAAAAGGACCGTTACATCTGGCAAAGTTGAAAAATTGGGTTTTAAGAAAAACTGATCTGACGACTTACAGCCTCATTTTTGAGAAGGTTTAAAGATATTTGTATACATGTGATACACCGTTGAAAAGCTGAAGGCATTGCGATTTTAGATCCGTACCATATTGTAAAAGAATTTTTGTTTTATTGTATGAAAACGACACACAATGAAAATGATTAAAATTTTCAAGTTGATTTTTTTCATATAGAGTTTTAACTGTTACCGCTGTTTGCCGCTGTTGAGATATTAATTACGTTTGATTCTACGGACATTCAGTAAACATCGTGCGAAAAAACATTCTGCCCCAATCTGCCTCCCTTTGATATTCAAGGTGTTTTGCATCTCCACCCCAATTGTAATAAAAAATAAAAGATATATAAGCAATTTCAATCCGCTTTAGAAGAATCCTTTTAATGAACTTTGGAAGAATTCTTTTAGTGAGCTTTCAAAAACAATTGGATCAGCCTTAAGCATAAAATGCGTTCGAAGTCAAAACTTGAGGAATTAACTAAAAAATTAAGCTGCCAAAATTAAAATTTCGAACATGTTATCCAATTTTTCCATTTTTGCAGCCGTTATGATATGAAATATGTGCAAAAAATACCCAATTTTTAATTTTTTATGATTTCAAATTAATTTGCTTTAATTTAAGTAGTACGTGTGCCATACAAAAGTTCTGAAGTAAAGCTCGTACACAAAGGCAAAGGAATTGAGGCTAAATAAATACTTTTTCGGCGAAGGAATGTCGGATTGACAAATAGCATGAGGCGGCTAATTTGAATACAAATATATCAGCTGTTTGAAGCTAATCTAGTCAGTAACTGTGAACGTTCCACATATTCGAACTCAATAAACTCGTCCTCCATGTTTTTCAGGCGAAAGTAGCTGTTTATTATGTCCAATTTCCTTCATAATTTATTCAACTCGGTCAATAAATGGCAAAGAAATTTCTTTTCATTCCGCGAAGGAATTGTCCCATGCAACGGAATAACACCACCAAATAGAGAATTTTAATCTGATAAAAAATGTGCTTACATCTTTTTCTACTAGTTTCTACACTTTATTTATGTACCACATTAGAACTTTGTCGCTTCAAAAAAGCCCAGCTGTTTCAAGCTTGTAATTTAAAAAAAGGCAAAATATACAAATAAATTAGTTTGATCTTCATAGATTTACGTTAAACTACATTGAATTTGTAAATTTTGATTTCATTTTTGTAATCAGCGACCCCGAAAACCTTAATGTGAGGATTTTTAAAAATATTGGATGTTTGCTTGCAAAATTGGTCCGCCGTTTTGGATCCGCCATTTTGAATTTTCACATTTTGAGTTAATTTTCGTAATCAGCGACCCCGAAAACCCCTCTATCAAAAAACCTACAATTTTCGCGAGAAAATTGGTATTTTTACCCATAGTGAACTGGTGCGAAAATCGAATACCAAATTTTTAAATGCAAATTTTACAACAACAACATAACCCTATTGGAAAAAATTTTATTTCCAAAAAAGTCCCATATATTCAAGATACTGTATATAAAAAATTTTGCATTTACCGTAAGAAATAAAAAAGTTACAGATTTTTGAGACGCTGCAGGTCAAAAAGTTCCATAGTGCTATGGTCCAAGTCACGTTGACTAATTTTAATCGTAAAAAACCAGTGGAACAATCAATGCGAATTTTACGGGATTTTTTCTCTGAGTGTATCAAATTTGCTAGAGTTAATAAGCTATTTTTGTTTAAGCATCAGTTTAATCAATGTAACAGTGTAACTCAAGATAATTCTGTGTTATGGCATAAAAGATATGGCCATTTAAATTACGGAAGTTTGCGAGAATTAAATGAAAAGAATTTAGTTGAGGGTTTGGAGAAAATTAAATTTCCGAAAGATGTCTTATGCGATATTTGTATGAAAAGCAAAATTAGCTGCCTACCGTTTCCAAAGAATTGCGAAAAGAAATCAAAAGAGGTGTTGGAGTTAATACACTCGGATGTTTGTGGTCCGTTTTTTACAACATCGCTTGGTGGTTCTCGTTATTTCGTAACCTTCATTGACGTTTATGTTACACTCGTAGAATTTTGATTTACTTCATAAAGTCGAAAGATCAAGTTTTTGAAAAGTTTAAGCACTTTTTGCATATGGCAGAGCGTCAAACGGGCAAAAAGATCAAAGTGATCCGAACAGATAATGGCAGTGAGTTCGTAAATACTGCTTTTGATAGATTTTTAGGGGAAATAGGAATCATTCGACAAATAACAGTCGCTTATACACCTCAGCAAAATGGGGTGTCTGAGAGAGCCAATCGCACAATTGTTGAAATGGCAAGGAGCTTACTTGCACATATAAATGGTAAACAGTTTTTGTGGGCAGAGGCTGTAGCAACAGCTGTTTACTTAAGAAACCGTGCACCCACAAAAGCTTTAGTAAACAAGACTCCATTTGAAGTGCGGACTGTTCATAAGCCGAACATAAGTCGTTTGCGCGTGTTTGGTTCAAAAGTAATTGCTTTAAATAAGAAACCGAAAAAAAAGTTTGATTTGAAAGGAAAAGAGTATATTTTTGTTGGATATAGTCTAACTGCAAAAGCATACCGGTTATACGACAAGGACGAACGCCAAATAGTAGAGAAACGCGACGTTCGATTTAAAGAAGATTTTCCGTTTAATGAAACAACTAAGTTGTGTGCAGAAGCAAGATCAGGAAATGAGAATGATTCTTTTAATATAGGTTTCAAAGGGAACGATACTGTACCCGTAAATGATGATATAAGCGCTGATGCCGATGAAATCGTTGACCCAATAGTCGAAGAAGACACACAAGACCAGACTTCGAAAACAAACGAAACGAAACCTTTAAACGCGTTTCGTACCGTACTGCTCGGAGAGCAAAACGAAATACGAAACAAAAACAATGAGAACGATTGCCGCGATTCTTTTCATACAGTTTGCGTACACGAACGAAAACCGTACATTAGTTGAAACGTGCTCATCTAGACAGCCAAGCAAAGAGAGCGAATTCAAAAGTTCTGAGAATAAACTTTTCGGCAAACGTTTTCAAATGGTTTTGTACACTAGATTCTAGCAAAGAGTATTAATATATATAAGAGACGCCAACGTACTCTATGGCAAATCCCATTTTTCACTCGTTCTCGATGATACCACGTAGATGAGGATACACTATGCTTTGGCAAATGAAACGCTCACAAAGCATGAAATCGAGGAAAGAAAGACACTCGAAATGTAGGAATTGATAGAAAGGATCAAAACAAAAACGAAAATCTGACTTCTCGCCTTTACGCATTGAGAAACGGTTTTCATTCATAGTTTTTCGGCAGTCGCGCGATTGTTCTGTTATTCTTTCGATTGCGTGCCGCGCTTATGCGCATATATGAGTTTGTGTGTGCGCCAATCTACATACGTACGTTTGTATTTGGCCTTTGCAATTTTCGGCCGCTGAAAGATTAAAATTGATATATAAAATACTCTTTGGACACTCGAAACGTAAGAATTCATTCCCAGCCAGAAATTTTCTCATAAATGACCAATTCATTAATTTACCAAGAATATCATGGGGAAAATTTGAGTACTTCTCAATTGCAATGGGAATGTCATCGAGAGGTAATATTGTTCATCGCAACTCCAATGGCATTGTCATCGATAAAGGTATCGATACGACGGAGTAGATCTACTCCACTGTCGATGACTAATTCGTGACTTGTACTCTGATGACGGCCAAGCCGTTTGTGTGTAAATTTCATTAGAAAGTTGGTGTATAATCAGGAGCAGTCACGGCTCTATGTCATGCTGAAATCATTGATTCACCGGGACATTTCTGGCTGGGTTAATGGATCAAGACAAAAACGAAAATCTGACTTCTCGCCTTTACGCATTGAGAACCGGTTTTCATTCCTTATAGTCAGAGCTGCCCACCACTACAGGCGCAATTAGATTGCATGTATCTGTAGTGATGCAACAAACACATAAAATTAAAAATGCTAGAGAGTAAGAAAAAATCGAGCGACATAGGTCCTACCTCGCCGAAAGTCTATAGCATACTAAACTCTCAACGCACTCTAACTGAGTCAAAACTAAAAATTTTACGAAAAAAGGATTAAAAAATTAAAACAGAGCGACACATGTCTTCCCTCTGCGAAGTTCTTCATAGCACTGATTTGAAATATTGACGTGACTTCGTTTTTTGGCTCGCTTCGGTTGTTCGCTTCGCTTCTCGATTACAAGTGGAATTTTGCTTTAATTTCGATCGTCTTTTATACTTTTTCATCTCCCGCTCACAGTTTCTATGCGTGTGAAAAAATGCTCTCTTTTACTCTCATTCACACTTGGAGCTAACACTTTGGGCACCTCTGCTTATAGTTTTTCGGCAGTTCAGCCGCTGTGCTGTTATTCTTTCGATTGCGTCCTTCCAAGAACGAATTTTGCTCATTTCAATCAATCCTACTAAAAAAAATTTCAAAAGTATGATACAGTGTGCAAATATCGAGTCTCTTCCTTTCATTTTATAAAAAAATTTTCATGAACTATAAATTATGAATATAAAATTCAGCAAAATAGCTTTCTTAATGTCTAGAAACAATTTGATAACATTTCATTTTTTATTTTACTATAAAAATTATATCAATATTAAGTAAAATAGGACTTGTCTGAAGAAAGATTTGAAATAGTCAAATATTGCACACTGTGTTCGGCTATTTTTTCTTCGTATCGTCAAGTAGCCTTTGCATGCGCACAAGCTTAAAAAAATTTCCATCCCTTTTACTCTGCGCGAAAGCAAACGCACAATTCATTCAAGAATTGTCCTTTTACGCAAGCTTCTAACATTCGCCTTTCGTTTTTCTGTTTTCAATTACTGTTCGCATTATGAGACGGGACGAAATGGCATTGGGTACGAAGTGTATCGCCATATGCGTGGTATGATTTTCAAAATGCAAAGAGAGCCGATAGAGTACATTGTCACCTCTTTATATATTAATAGTCTTTGATTCTAGTGACTAGAACAGGGGTCGGCGCGCTAGGAACAATTTTTGCGACAACCGCTCACATGAATTGCTTACGCTCTTGTCTCAGTTTGACGGGAGCAGCCGTACGAAAAGAGTACGAAAAGAAACAAACGATTCGCAATCGTTTCGTTTTTGATTCGTTTCCAATTGTACCTATGCAACAAAGCAAAGCCAAATGAGCGAAAAGGCAAACGTACTGTTTGTGCTCTTTGTCTTTGAAAAGTTTGCGTTTGCGTTTGTGTTCGACTACGAAATGATTGAAAATATTCTTTTTGTTTCGGTCTTTTCAGCAAACGATTGCGAATCGTTTCGTTTGTTTTCGATCTCTGGTGATACCAGACGCTTCTAATATTGCAATAGCAGGCATTTTATCTCACAAATTTCAAGATGGTTCTCTAAGACCAGTAGCTCTTATTTCTAGAGCGCTTTCTAATGCCGAAAGAAATTATAATACACTATGGTAAAGAGTCGCTAGCTATTATATATTCAGTAACAAAATTAAGGCAGTATTTACTTGGATATAGTCTCGTAATTCAAACGGATCACAAACATTTAATTTGCATATTTGGAGAGAATAAAGGATTACCAGTTATGGCTGCAGCCAGAATGCAGAGATGGTCCTTCATTCTTTCTGGATTCAATTATAAAATAGAACATGTCAAAGGAAAATTAAATTATGCGGACAGTCTGTCACGCATGCCTCAAACGCCAAAACCTCGTTCTGAAGAAGATAAAGATTTTGTCAATCTCATAAAAGAACAAAATATTTTGGAATTAGACTTCAATGACATAGCTAGGGAAACCAAACGTGATCCCGTTTTATCAAAGGTAGGTATGCGTTAGGAAATGGTTCGTTAGAAAATGGTTCGTTAGAAAATGGTTCGTTAGAAAGACTCAAAGAAAAAGACTTTATGCCATTCAGCAGTAAAACACTTGAACTTTCAGTTGAGCGTGGATGCTTATTATGGGGATATAGGGTAATAGTACCTAAGAAACTTCGTAGCACAATATTGAGACAACTACATGAGTCGCACCTAGGAATTGTTTAAAACCAAATCGCTTTCAAGATCTTATGTTTGGAGGCCATAAATTAGATCAAGATATAGAGATGTTGATTAAAAATTGTGTTTCTTGTCAAGAGTTACAGTCAAGTCCTAATAAAAGTGTTCTTATACCTTGGACTCCCACAAACATTGTATGGAGTCGTATACACATCGACTTTGCTGGACCTATAGCAGGTTATTTTCTGTTTATAATAATTGACTCTCACACGAAATGGGTCGAAGTATTCACAACAAAAGAAATCACTTCGAAATTTGTAATATCGAAGTTACGTGAAACATTCTGTCGTTTTGGCATAGTCAAAACGATTGTTAGTGATAATGGGAGACCATTTGTGTCGAGTGAATTTAAAAATTTCATTCGTTCGAATAAGATAAAGCACACTTTGACGTCACCGGTACATTCTTCAACAAATGGCCAGGCGGAAAATTTTGTAAAAATAATAAAAAATCGTTATATGCTTATTTTAAAAATCAAGATAGAGCGAGTTTTGAGGTCATAGTAAATAGAGTTTTAATGGATTATCGAAATACCATTCATTGTTCTACTAAAGAAACGCCAGCCAAGCTTTTCCTAGGAACCGGATTTGATTTGATCAAGCCACCATTGTATGAAGAAGAAAGTAAAAGTTCTCAAGAAAAGAGTATCACAAAGGAAAAAGAATTTGTTAATTTAGCTCAGGACAAAAATTCTATGTTCGGGATTATTCGAATCCTTACAAACCAAAATGGTCTTAGGCTAAGATTCAAGACCAAGTGGGAACGCTTTCATATAATTGCATTTTATCAAACCATAGAATTATTCGAAGACATTTAGATCAAATCAGACCGCCTTTTAATGAGTTAGTGTTGTTGCAACTGAGATGCGAGGTAAGTCTAGTGCCAAGACAAGAGATAAAAACTCACCATCAATCTCTAAATTAGTAAACGAAAATGAAAATGACAATATTTTAAATGAAAATGAAAACGAAAATGTTGAAAATATTTTAAATGAAAATGAAAACGAAAATGTTGAAAATGTATTAAATGAAAATGAAAACGAAAAAATTTGGATAATATTTTAAACGAAAATGAAAATGGAAATGTTGAAAATGTATTAAATGAAAACGAAAATCACAATATAGCTACTGAAAATGTAAATATAAGAAGAAATTTAAGACCAAGAAAAGAAGGAAAGGCAGTTATAGAATAAAAATATAAAAAAAATATATATATACAATAATTACATACATACATATATTATTATCTTAAATATAAAAAAAATATTATAATTTTTTTTAACATTATCCAATAAGCTCAGGAGGAGCATGTTAAGTGTATGAAGTATTATGCAGACGACCGATAATGAGTACTGAAGTAATGAGTTATAAGTGTAGAATAAACATCAATGTTTTAGCGTATAAGTACAGCGAGCAATAAAATTCATTCTAGTTACTGAGTTACGATCATGTAGGACTGTAGGTCTAACTGTCGACGTCGAAAAGCCTCTGCCGCGATGGGGATATACACCATTAGGCAGGCATAGGAAATTCAACAAATTGGGGATATTCACCAAAAAGCTACCAACAAAAACCTTAGGCAAGAATAGGAAATTCAACAAATTCGAGTAATTCACCAGAAAGCTACCAACAACAATACGGGTAGACACAAAGTGGCACTATGATGCCACTTGCAAGAAAATTATCAAAGAAACACGGGCGTCAGCTCGGTTTTTTATATTGCTTGAAAAGTTCATAATAGAAACTTCAATAAATATATTACGATATGTTTTTGCTTTAATGTGCGCGAAATTTTTTCATTTTGTAATAAATTTGACATACATTTTTGACTACGGCTACGAATTTGATTGTACATAGAATTTAGTATTTTTCCTGAAACAGTTGTGATCAAAAAGTTATGTGCGCAAGGTAGGGACTAAAAGAACAATTTTCTGTTTTCCCTTAATATTGAGTTTCCTTGATTATTTTTTATGGTTTTCAAGCTTTTCCATGGCATTTTATAAGTTTGGTAGATATTTTATATTTAATGTACTCGAAAAATCGCCCCAAAATTAAAAATAAAAGTGGCAATGCATTTCACCACAGCAGAGCTAAAGATTTCCGCTGCTATATCATGCTTCTCTTTCCCTCGTGCTATATGCATATGTTGAAGCAGCGTAGCTCTAAACACATTGCAGGGATAGGAAGAAGAAAAGTTAGACCTATAGTCCTATATGGTTACGATGAATCGCGTTGCTTTTCAATTCTCCGAATACAAAACACCCACAAATGGAGATTTCTTGTAACTTCCGAAGTAAAAGGCGTAGAAAGTTCAAATTCACAGCATACTTTTGGTTGACCAAGGCGAATGAAAAGGTGTAGGGTAAAATTTATGTGGGCCGACCACTGGCACGCCCACAAATGGGAGATTTTTCGTAACTTCCGAAATTAATAGCGTAGAAGCTTCAAACTCGCAACAATAGGTTCACCGAGGGCGATAAAAGGTGTAGGGAAAAAATTTATGTAGCCCGCCCACAAATGGAGATTTTTTTAACTTCCGCAGTAAAAGGCGTAGAAGCTTCCAATTCGCAACATAGCTTTGTCCAAAGGGCGAATGAAAGGTGTAGGAAAAAGTTTTATGTGGCCCGCCCACTTCCACGCCCACAAATGGAGAGGAAAAACATAGTGCGCCCAATAATGTCGGACGCTGGATATTTCAAAGTCGGGCTTGACCGACTTAAGCTTTCTTACTTGTTTAAGTTTGTATCTTGTAGGCTACATTATTCGGGAAGGGAACCTTAATTTTGTGAGAACGTTTGTATGCTAGCATCACGTTTTACACTAGCTATTACATTGTCTTAGAATGGCTCAAGGACATTTCAATGACGACCAGATCGCTGGCATACTTAATGATGATGCTGCAAGCGAAGACAGTGTTGACTTTGATGACTATAGTTTGGGCTGATCCTGATTTTAAACCGGATTTTTGGGAAGGGGGTGTTCGAGAGTGAATTGGGAGATGACAGTTGCAGATCTAATATTGATTTAGAACCAAACACCATCAATTTCAGCTATTTCAGGTTGCCCAGATCGGCTCACAAAACGGCAAAAGCCTGAAAAGCGAACATTACAGTGGAAAAAAAGAATCGACAGCTCAATGCACAGCAGCTTGCTTTTACTGGCAACGAGCCCTTGAGTTCTGAGTGTGTAAATATAAAAAAACTTTCTGACAAGGCCATAATGTCATCTGCAGATTTTCGGCTGGAAGTTGCCGAAACTCTATGCAAGATGGAAACAAAAAATACTTCGACAAGACGCCAATCTGTAGAAGGACAGATTCAAGCAAAGAAGCGCAGAGGTCCTGCACAACATGTGCCCCCAAAAGATGTTCGCCAAGATGAAATCGGTCACTGGCCTCAATGGGCGGAACAAAAAATTCGATGCAAGTGTCCAAAGTGTACTGGATTCACTCATATGGTGTGTGAGAACTGTGGCGTTGTTTTATGCTTTACCATAAACAAAAATTTGTTATAGATTTTTTTGTAATGGTTAAGAATTGCAATGGGTAGGTTAGGTTTTGCGTGACCATACTGTATCACCTTTTTGTGAAGCAATTTGGTAACAGCTGTTGCTCTCAATTCGCTCAAAACATAGGAAAACGATCGAAGTGCACTCCCGCAGCTATAGCTTATAAGAACGCGAAAAAGAAAGAGAGAAAAAACGAAAAGAAAAGTATAGAGCAGGCATCTCCAAAATGGGAAAGGCATTTGTGTTAGTGAGCAAGAGAGCGAATGCGCTGAAAAAAATTTCAAAGCTAATTGCGTGCGCTCAATAAAGTTTTGAGTTTCCATAACTTGTTAGTAAAAAATAAAATAGTTTTAATAAATCGATGAAATATAAGATTACTAGCGTGGAAAAACTTAACAAATAACAAATATTCGGCTATGTAAAGGTGTCATGTTCAATGCATTTTTCAATGTCTACCACACCGCCACAGTTTCTTATCAAAAGAATACTTTTTAAATGTTTTGCGCTGCTTTGAACAAATGTATTTCAAATCTGAAAATATTTGTTCACAAAAATAAGTTGATGGGAAAAACGATAAAAGCCTTAAAGAAATTTCTCAAAAGAATTTGGGATCATAATGTAGGCTTTGCATTCCAAGTAGGGGGGATATGTTCGTTCTGGATGTGCAACTTTTTTTGTATGGAAAATCGGAAAAAGACGCACATTGAAGATCTAGAAAATTTTTGTTGATTTGTATGAGACGTCGCACATTTGAGATCTAGAAAATTTTTGTTCATTTGTATGATACGTCGCACATTTGAGATCTACAAAATTTTTGTTCATTTGTATAAGACGTCGCACATTTGAGATCTAGAAAATTTTTGTTCATTTGTATGAGACGTCGCACATTTGAGATCTAGAAAATTTTTGTTGCTTTGTATGAGACGTCGCACATCTAGAAAATTTTGGTTGGTTTATATGAGATGACATACATTTAGGTCTTTGGAAATTTAGGAAGTTTATATGAGATGACATACGTTTAGGTCTTTGGAAATTTTTTGAGGTTTATATGAGATGACATACATTTAGGTCTTTGGAAATTTAGGAAGTTTGTATGAGATGACATACGTTTAGGTCTTTGGAAATTTAGGAAGTTTGTATGAGATGACATACGTTTAGGTCTTTGGAAATTTTTGGAGGTTTATATGAGAAGGTTCGCATTGAGCCTCATTGAAGAGGTGAGGGGGTGAGAAACTGTGCGGTAGGAGAGCATATATAGTTCAATATGTAAACATTGGGTTAGAGCTGGAGTTGACTTATCGCTACTGAAGTCATTGAGATGAAGATAAGGCATGATTTTTTAGCCAGAACAAGTTGAAGCTTGTCTCATTGAATGTTTTGAAAAATTAGTACATATATGTGTGAGTATGGTGTGGGTGAGAAACTGTGCGGTAGGAGAGCATATATAGTTCAATATGTAAACATTGGGTTAGAGCTGGAGTTGACCTATCGCTACTGAAGTCATTGAGATGAAGATAAGGCATGATTTTTTAGCCAGAACAAGTTGAAGCGTGCCTCATTGGATGTTTATTCAAAAAATTTTCAAGTTCAAGTTCAGTTCAATCAGGGGAATATTAAAATTTTTTGGATAAGAAAAACAACAGTTGCATCCCGTTTATTTCTTAAGAAAAATTTTATGGATAAGAATTGTACAACATGAGCAAAATTGTGAAGCGAAGTGTGCATAAAATCAGATTTTTCTCCTTTGACGTTGCCATTCTTTAAAGTGAAATCAAACAGTTCAGTTTAAATTTATCGAAAAATCGATCGTGAGCGTCGGTTTCGAAAGTAGTGTCATCTTTAAGTGTATAAAATCCCCGTGGACTTGTCCAATCCGTATCGTGATCCTCGTATTGATAGAGACTAACGTCCATCATCATCAAAGTTTACACTCAAAGACGATCGCAGACAATTCCGCCGTCAAACCCCCAGGTATGTGACCCTTTGCATCCTTTTCTGAAGTGTGCACGTAGCATTTAATATTTTTATTTAATGTAATATATTTTATATGTATATTTATTCCTTTCATTCCTACTGGGAACGTAGGGTTGAATTTAATATCATATTTTGCTTTTTTGTTTCTAGAATATAAAAATTAACAATCAAAATGAATAAGGCTTGCGAAATTTGTTTAAAGGAGTTTTCTTCGGAAACGGGTATGAAACGCCATAAAAGGGCAATGCATTTAAAGAACAATTTTTTATGCGAATATTGCGGTGTTATTTTAAAGAATCATTTTACTCTCAAACGACATTATGAGACAACTCATAGTATGGAATTTCCAAACCAAGACCAAAACGATTCTGATATTCTGTGTGAATATTGCGGTATTAGATTTAAAAACCGTTTTGCTATAAAAAGACATTATGAGACACTTCATGGTACGGAATTTCAAATCCAAGATCAAAACATGTCTGATGAAAACCTTGTCACGAAGAAATGTGAAGCATGTGAAGTAGATGTTATTATAACAGATTGGTCTTATCATCTGCGAACCAATCAACATAAAAAGAATAGCATGGTTGACTTTAGTGAAAACCTCAAGAGGATAAATCATGCTTTTAACGAAAAAATGGAAACTCTAGTTTATGTGAATAAGGATGAAAGTATACTCATTCCAGAACATTTCTTTGCAGCTGCAAAAACAGAAGTTCTGGACGCATTGAGCAACCTAATTCTAAAGCATACATCGATAAAATCTAACATAGAACTATTTTGCGAATATTTGCTAATCAAGCAAAATGAGGAAGAAACAAAAATAATGATAAAATCTTTCTCAACTAAAATGACTATATTAACGGAGTCATCAGATATAAATGAGGACTTTTCCAAGAAATGCAAAGATATTTTGGAAAAAATGAATGTTTTTCAATAAAGGATAGTGGATGGTCTCTTTTACGAATTGTTCACTTGGAAGTGAACATTAACCAATATAGACCCATGAGAGGATCTGGTCATATAGTGCTTCCATTATGGATTCAGAAAAAAGATGCTTGTATAAATGTTAAAAATAAAGATGAGAACTGCTTCAAATGGGCAGTGATATCGTCCTTTCAAACAGGTCGAAATCTGGAAAAATGCTCAAATTATAAGCTAAATATAAAATTGGATCACATTACTACCCCAGATGGAACTTTGCTTAATTTCTCCAACTTATCATTTCCATTGACATTGAATCAAATTAAAATTTTTGAGGAGAATAATCCAGAAATAAGTATAAATGTTTTTGGATTGAGGAGAGTAAAGCGATTGTTGGACCGTATTATTGTACCAGAGGAGAACAACAGAAGCATATAAATCTATTGTTTTTTGAGAAGGAAAACAATCAAACGCATTATATATGGATTAAAAATATTTCAAGGTTGGTAACCCAAAATATTTATCTTTATTAATTTAATTTTTTATTATTATTATTATTATTACTATTTTTTTTCTTTTAATTTTATTTTTATAGATTAATCAGCTCTCAACTTTCTGCAAATCACAGAATGAAACATCTCTGTCATGGCTGTCTTCAATACACCTTATCCAAGGAACGATTGGAAGCTCATAAATTGGTATGTAATCATGTCGTAACAAAGCTGCCAGACGAGGACAATAAAATTTTTAAAGTTTCGTGCTCAAAAAAAGCAACTAGATGTACCTTTTGTTATTTACGCCGATTTTGAGTGCATTTTGGAAAATATAAATATTAAAGATTCGAAGAAAGTTGTAAGCACTAAGCATCATAAGCCAATGGCATTCGCTTATTTTATTAAATCTAAATTTGATGAAAGTTTGGATACGTTTAGGATATATACGGGAGAGGATTGTGTTGAAGTGTTTATAAAGAAATTAGTAAATGATTGTAAATTTCTTTATAGCAACTATTTAAGTGTTTGTAAACCAATGAATTCTCTTACAAAAGAACAAATGAAAAACTTAGCGGAGAGTTCAGTATGTCATATCTGTAATGAAGATCTTATTAATGATCGAGTTGCAGATCACTGTCATTTTACTGGAGATTTTCGTGGAGCAGCTCATTCAGAATGTAATTTGAAATATCAGATATCGAAATTTATTCCAGTTTTCTTTCATAATTTTTCCGCCTACGACTGTCATTTATTTGTAAAAGAACTCACTTCCATTCCCGGAGACATAAGAGTAATTCCACTCAATAAAGAGCTTTACATTTCACTATCGAAATACATTTCAGTGGGGGATAATCTCAAGAATGAACGCATGGAAATTCGTTTTGTAGATTCCTATAGATTCATGACAGCAAGCTTAGAAAGCTTAGCTCAAAACTTGCGATCTGAAGATTTTCACGTACTCAGATCAATGTATCCCAACACTGAAAAGTTTTCTTTACTTAAAAGAAAAGGGTGTCTTTCCCTATGAATATTTAGATTCAATTGAACGTCTTGAAGAAAATCAACTACCTCCCCGTGAGAAATTTTTCAATATACTAAATAATAGTGAGTGCTCTATTGAGGACTATAGTCATGCTGTAAATGTATGGAATACATTAAGTTGTCAATCATTGAAAGACTACATGATTCTCTATTTAAAAACAGATGTATTTCTCCTAACCGACATCTTAGAAAATTTTCGAAAAATATGTAAAAGTATCTATGATTTGGATCCTTGTCAATACATAACTATTCCGGGCTTATCTTGGGATGCAATGTTGAAATCAACAAAAATAGAACTCGAACTATTTACAGATATAAGTATGTAGGATTTCGTTAAAAAAGGAATCAGACGTGGTATTGTCCAATGTTCAAAACGACATTCTAAAGCCAACAACAAATATATGCCTGATTTTGATTCCACCAAACCATCTGAATATATTGTATACTTAGATGCGAACAACTTGTATGGTTGGGCAATGTCTCAGTACCTACCTACTGGATAATTTGAATGGGTAGAAGACATTGAAAGTTTTAATATATTTGAAATAGATTCAGAAGCTTTATATGGGTATATTTTAGAAGTAGATTTAGATTATCCCCAAGGAATTCATGATTATCATAATGATTTTCCTTTTTGTGCGGAAAATAAAAAAGTTGGTGGTTCAAGGACATCGAAACTAATAACAGACTTAACAGATAAACGAAATTATATCATTCACTATAGAGTTCTACAACAATGTATTAAGAATGGAATGAAACTAATAAAAGTTCATAGAGTTTTAAAGTTTAAACAGTCACCGTTGGTTAAAGAGCTACATTGACTTAAATACTCATCATAGAACGCTTTCTAAGAGTGATTTTGAGAAGAATTTTTTTAAATTACTCAACAATTCGGTTTACGGTAAAACTATGGAAAATGTAGATAAAAGGAAAAACATAAAAATTGTGAGTGAATGGGAAAGTAGAGGACGACATTTAGGTGCTCGTGCTCTTATAGCACATCCAACATTTTGCAGCGTTAAACATTTCAGCGACTCTATGATAGCAATTCAATTAGATCGGGATCATGTTACATATGATAAACCGTTATATTTAGGTTTTATAGTACTCGAGTTATCGAAATTTCTAATGTATGATTTCCATTACGACTATATGAAACCCAAATATAATGAAAACCTTTTACTAAATTATATGGATACGGATTCCTTTATATACACAATAAAGACGGATGACTTTTATTCAGATATATCCAACGATATTGATTTGCGTTTTGATACGTCCGAATATCCTCCCCAAAAATCCATATAATTTACCTTTAAAAATATAAAAAAATATTAGGAATGATGAAAGACGAAGCTAATGGAAAAATAATTATAGAATTTGTGGGTCTACGTCCCAAAATGTATTCCTTAGATATAACAGATACGAAAGAAATAAAAAATTCGAAAGGTGTTAAAAGATGCGTGCTCAATAAATTGAGTATTAATGATTATAAATTATGTTTATTAGAAGATAAATATTATGTTCGCGATATGTATTTTTTTAAATCAAAATTTCATAAAATTTATACACAATTATTTACGAAATTAGTTTTAAGTAACAATGATGATAAAAGATTTGTTAAAGAGGATAAAAAAAATACTTATGCTTGGGGACACTATAAGATTGCTGTAAATGATGACGAACTCATGAGTATTGCTAAAGATATTGAATTAATGGAATATATGTAATGGTTTATAATTATCAGATATTATCAAATTATAAATAAAAGAAACTTTTTTATGTATTTAAAATTGATATTTTATTTAATTGTTGCATGATTGTGAATACAGAAACTTTAAACACAAATGACCACAGTTATATGAATTGTATTGCTGATGTTGTTT
This sequence comes from Chlorops oryzae, assembly GCA_020466095.1. Taxonomy (NCBI): domain Eukaryota; kingdom Metazoa; phylum Arthropoda; class Insecta; order Diptera; family Chloropidae; genus Chlorops; species Chlorops oryzae. The sequence continues at coordinate 70,735,884 of CM035806.1, forward strand.
ATAGTTGTATCTTAAATTATTTGCACCGAGATATTTGACAACTTCTTTCGGTGGTGGAAGGTTACCAAAACTATCAAAATATTCCGTAACAGTATTATTTTTAAAATATGCTACCCAATGAGTACCATCTCCATCTGAAGAATCCAGATTAATTATTCCACATTCAATCTTATGAGGACGTCTTGGTAAAGTATTTCGCATAAAAACTCCTCTGAAAGATTTCAAGTTAGCGGCATATTTTCTTAGGTCGACCTCGGTTAGGGCTCTTTTGGGTAGAGTGCTAATTAGTTTTTTGAATAAGGACGAAGATAGAAACCATATCCATTTCTATAGGGTTTTAAATAAAGCCCATTTCCAATGGCAACAGGTTCCTTGGGCTTTTTATCCTTTGCAGATATTATATTTTTTATCATATTTGCAATCGACATGCCTCCAGATACTATTCCTCCAAGTTTTGCAATACCCGCTAAAATTGGTATTAATGGTAAAAATCCACCCACTTTTGGTACAGGGATTATACGAGGTAGAACTTTACGATTTTTCCTCTTAAGAGTAGATGATAAAGATTTCTCAGCAATTTGAATAGCATCATTCATATCAATTGGTTTTGCATTTTTTAAAACTTTTGTAGCATTTTTTATTGCAGTAGTGAAAATTTTAGTACAGAATTTCTTCTTTTTGTTCTTCACAGTCTTTAGTTTTCGATTACTGTTTTTTCGAAGACTACCACCTATCTTCAGTTTGGCTTTCATTGCGTTTGTGACAAACCAAGCGTTTGCCTTTTCTGCGACACTCGAATCTGGAGCTTTTACTCTCTCCCAAGCTCTCTCAACTAAAATCTTATCGGCAATGCGGCGATTAGGTAAGTCTTTGAATTTAGAGTAGGCAATATCGTGTTCTCTACATGCAGAATCCAAAAGATTTATACCCTTGTCTCCTTTTGCTAAACGTTTTTCGAGTTTAGTTCCCGGTCCACAAAACTGATAGCCTGGTAAATGAAGTTCAATTGGCAGTTTATTAATAAGGTTATTTATTAATCCTTTTCCAACGGCTTTACGTTTACGACTAAATAGTTTTTTGCTGCTAACAAGCATTTATAAATTTTTGTTTGTTTGTATAGCACACAAATCAACGGTCAAAAGCGTTCTGAACAAAAAAGTATAAAAGGAATCGCTTGTATATCATTGTTGTTAGTTAAAAGAGTAAAATGCGTTTCATAAGACAACAAATGAATATTTCGGTGAAAAATTTTAGACCTAAAAACGATTTTCAAATGATAAATTGTCACAAATACGTCATAGTTCATTGCTACCAAACACAATACGTGCACTAATTGTCGGACCATCGAATTGTGGAAAAACCAACATTATGCTGAGTCTAATTGAAAGCCCCAATGGTCTTAGATTTAAAAATGTATACTTATATTCAAAGTCATTGCATCAACCGAAATATCAATATCTTCAACAACTTATAAAAACCAATAAAAAGAATGGGCTTTTACACCTTCTCAGATAATGAAGAAGTTTTAGCTCCAGAAAAAGCAAAATCAGATTCTATTTTTTACCTTCGATGATGTTGCATGTGAAAAACAGAATAATATACGAAATTATTTCTGTATGGGTCGGCACAATAATATTGATAGCTTTTATCTATGCCAAACTTTACTCGAATACCAAAACATCTGATTCGTGACAATGCAAACTTAATTATCATGTTTAAAAACAAGATGAAACGAACATAAGACATATTTATAATGATCATGTTGGTACTGATATGTCATTTCAAGATTTTTTAAAAATTTGTTTTGAATGTTGGAAGGATAAATATGGGTTTCTCGTCATTAGCAAAGATGATTCATTAAATAGTGGACGATTTAGAAAAGGGTTCAACATATTTATTCATCTATAAAATGTTCAGTTTCAAAAACAGATCAAGCAGTTCAACAACAATGTTTGGAGTCAAGCAACAATCTGATCAGTTCAATAGTCATCCTTCTTCTTCTTCTTCATCGACAACAAACAGCCCTGTTCATTATGGAACAGACCTGTTCAATAAGCAGATCTGTTCCACAGCAACAACAATAAACAGACCTGTTCATCGAGGAACAGACTCGTTTTGGCCACCATCAATCCAGAGTGTAAAGAATGTTGAACCTTTGGATATGACCGTTCGAATGTGCTATGAGAGCGAGCGCCTAAAAACTTTCGAAAATTGGCCTTTGGGATGGATGGATACAAGAAGGCCTGCACAATTTGGAATGTTTTACACTGGTAGTGAAGATATTGCAAAATGTTACTTTTTTACAGTGGAAATTTGTAAATGGAACATAAATGATGATCCTCTAGCAGAACATATACGCTGGTCGCCTAATTGTCCATTAATATGCTTACGTCATACCAACAATCATACTATTCATCAAGATGAGTTGAATGCAATATTGCAAATATCACGGCTTATTCTACGCCTTAAAGCAATAGTATATCCACGATGCAGTAGCAAATATGTTTTTCCAAACGACATATATACAGTTTTACATATGGTCAATGCATTATTACAACTGCAAACTACTGTACCCGATTGAAAACTAATAAAATATATTTTTATAAACTGTTATACAATTTTATTTTTTCTTTTCTCTATTCGACAGAGAGAGAAGAGAGAGTAGAGAGATGAGAGAGCGAGATGAGTGAGAGAGTTAGAGAGAGAGAGAGAGAGAGAGAGAGAGAGAGAGAGAGAGAGAGATAGAGAGTTATATTTTATCACTTATTTCCCGATTAATTTCAATGTAGAAGTTACAGTGAAAGGGAGAGGAAGAGAATAAATAGGATTTTCTAAAGTTTCTACCTGTGTCGAGAGTTAAACATCTCGCTTTGAGCCTATAGATGTATGACAACGACATACTCCTAACCACTACGCCACGGAAGGTGGCAATTAAATTGAGGAAAATTTATATATAAAAGATGTCATGGACACTTAAATGATCTCATTAATAATTTTAACCATTAATGCAAACAGTTCATTGAGAGCGTTATCAGTAGCAACAACAAAGTCATGGATGATGAATTGCTTTCCAAAATTATTCAGACGAGAAAAGTTTTGAGGGATAAGTTCAAAGCCATTAAAATTAATGATTTAAGCGCAGCAGAAAGTCTGGAAAAACTTTTCTACCAATCACAGCTCCAATTAAGGATTTGCTTACAGAAACTAAAGTTAAAAATGAAATAGTAAATGATTTGGCTAAAAACTCTAAAGCAAATACTTCAACTTTCAACAAAAAAAATTTATTCAAATGACCGATGAAAAAAGATAGAAGGAGGAAAAAAATTAATAAACTACCAAAGATTGAAACTAGTACACCAAAAAGGTCTAATAGTGTTGATTCTGTTCAAGATTATGATGATGATGATGAAGAAAGCAATGATCAATTTTATAGCAATGATGATGACGTTGATGATGATGATAATAAATCAAACACTATTAAAGCCATGGAAGAAGAAGAAGGAGAAGTCAGTAATTTGTTAAATGAACCGAATTTTGATCTACTAGAAAAGCAAAACAGTCTAGATAGAATATTTGGATTGAATTACAATTCGGAAAAGCAATTGATGTTTGGAGACTCAAAAATATCATTCAAAAGTTCTAATCAAGTTCAAATTGGTGACGAAACGTTTACAATGACACCAGGACTTTTTCAGTTAATGTTCACAAAAAATCCTATCGAATATACTGAACCGGATTTAAAATTGTATAAGAAAATTCTATTGAAAACTAATGCCTATAGACGTGGCTATACATCTCGTGGTCAAGTCAATGGAAACAAAGGACCCAAGTATCTAAACATTATTCAATTTTTAATCAAAGATGTGGAGAGTAAAGGGTCAAACTCGAACTTAGATGTGAAGAAAGAAGGATTTGGTTTAATGAATTTAAATTTGAATCCAATCAACTATATATATTGGGATGACCCAAATGAATTGGTTAATCGTTTACGACTACTCATAGCATCACAGTCTGCAGGACATAATAATCATAACAACGAAATTATTTCAATTATTGAAGAGCTTAAAGAAGCTGACATAATTGAATGAAAACTCGACGAAAAATAAAAAGATGAGCGTGGACAAATTCGGTCGATATAATAACAATATATCCAAGTCAAAAAGTTTTAATACGGAATTGACTCTAAGCGCTAGCAGAGATCACAGCTTCAACGCTCATTTAAAACGCATCAGAAATCTTAAAGATCCAATAGTAAAGGGCGACACTGCAACGTAAAATTTTGTAATTCTAAGTCTTGATGCGTATCGAACTGAATTTCAGGATTCAATTAAAGCTTATGAAAGTCACCGTAATAAAGAAATTGAAACCGTTTATGAAAAAATTAAATCTATTGAACGCGATTTTGATGAGAGGTTTAAGGTGTATATGGAATATGTTGAGAAGCGTTTAGAAGGTACGGAAAATGTTTTGTTTTCAATGATTTCTAATCAAAACATTATTCAAAAACCAAACCAAAACCACTCAATACCATCTTCAAGATGAGTCGATATCAAATAGTTGAGGAGCTCCATCGACAGGCACGACGAAATTTTAAACGAAGAGCTGTTATAACCAAAGATATTGATGATCTTTGGCAAGCTGATTTAGTGGAAATGGGTAATTACTCTACATTCAACAAAGGTTATCGCTACCTACTCACAATCATTGACACTTTCTCCAAATATGCCTGGACCGTTGCGATAAAGTCGAAAACAGCTCCTGATGTTATCAAAGCAATGAAAAGTGTATTTGAATGCGGTCGAAAACCTAAAAATTTGCAAACAGATGATGGGAAGGAATTCTTCAATAAAGAGTTTCAACTTTTAATGAAACAAAACAAAATAAATCACTACTCTACCTATAGTGTAATGAAAGCCTCGATAGTTGAACGATTTAATCGCACTTTGAAAAATATGATGTGGAAGGGCTTCAGTAATCGCGGTTCTTACAAATGGATTGATGAATATCAAAAATTGACTAAAGAGTACAATGGAAAAGTGCACAGAACAATAAAAATTGCACCCGATAAAGTGAATTCTTTAAATGCAGCAACAATTCTAAAAACGATTTACAACCGTCTGAAAGTCTATAATAAGCCCAAATTTAATGTAAACGATTACGTTCGAATAAGCAAATATAAACATGTTTTTGAGAAAGGTGTTGTGAGTCAAAACCGTCACGTCACACGCTAACGTAACGCGGCCAGCTCTATCGTCAACGGCACGCTATCAGCGCTAAGCCAAAAGAAGTGCAATAAATAATGCATCATAAACAAATGCAACGGCACCGTTCGAGCTCGAAACCTAACACCTCGAACAACAACAGCACGAGCGAGCATGAAATCAAACGCCTCAACAACAACAGCACGAGCGAGCATGAAATCGAACGCCTCAACAAAGCAACAACACGGTCGGCGTTCGAAGTCACAAAAAGAGACACTGTTACCGGAGACGGCAACAACAACAACAGGGTCTTGTAATGACAAACAGACCGTCGATATCAATGTCAACCGAGAATCGATCGTTCAAGGCCATCGATCGAAAGGGAAAGCAGGCAGACGAAAGGCGAAAGAACACGAGCCGCCGAGTCAGCATGTGGACCACACACAAACAAGGGATGTTTGCGGCATGCGTTTGCTTGTTCGTATTGCATTTCGTTATGTACGTCTTTTTGTGTGTGCACTTGGCTTGCATTAAACCGTACATATGTCGAATGGGTTTTGGAGTGATCGGCATGTTTAGCTGATTGTAAATACATGGCACGACGAAAATAGAAGATAACGGCACTTATGCAATCGCCGGAAAACGCCGAAATGCAGAATAGACGGTGACCAAGGGACGCTTGCGGGGAGTTTAGCTGAGGAAGAAATCTATGACGCTAGCAACTATCGATATTGCGAACGGAGCAATATCGGACTATAAAAGCGAAGTTCGATTGACAAAATGGGCTTATCATCGATTAGCATTCGAAGTATTAAGAAGATCTCAACTTTGGCGCACCTACTTACGAGCCAGGACGACAAAGTGTGGATCTCAGTGTTAGCTAGGGAATTAGGGCAGTAAAGTAAGATAGAATAGAATTATTAAAGACTTTAATAAAGAAACATTATTGGAACAGAATAAAGTCAGTGTTTTAATTGGAAAAAGACTTTAGCTCATCGTTGGCGCATGATAGATGTCCTTTCTCCCCAGCAGACACGCAACATTTATGGCGCAGCCGGTTTACGACTAAGGATAGTCGGGAAGATTCTACAATCCTGAGGTATAATATTAATAAAAAATTAACTAAAATAAAAAGTGCAAACGAAAAATTTGGCAACCAAGTCGAAATCATATTGATTGTGAGCTATAGAATTTTTCATTAGAAACCATTGAACAGGAACGACGTTTCATTCATTGGTGCCTGGGAGGAACTACGGTTTCCAAAAGGTATTTTAACGAAAAGGACTAAAGCGTTCATAATCATACAGATTTTTTCTGTCGAGTCCAATTGCACGATAAGCGCAATTTTGGAACGATAGAGGGACCCAAAAACAAAGTGATTTGCGAATAAAAATTTTTATATATAACTACAAACAACGAATATAAAACTTCAGACGAATAGCTAACAGAATAAGATGGTAAGTCCACAAACAAAACTTTTATAACATATGCCTCACAGGCTTCACATCAAAATTTTGATCTTAAATTTTTGAAGTTGGAAATTTGTTTTTTTTTAAGAGTTAAATTCAATTGTTATGCGTCTTTTTATAAGCGGAGTTTTCCGTTGGACAGGGTAATTTATGGATAAAGAATGCGAAAAACTGAAACAAAAGCTCAAAGAGTCTGAAGGGCATGCGACTACACTACAAGCAGAAGCGTGGGAACTAATAAGAGAAATAAACCCGAATAGAGAATTTTTGACTTTAATAAAAAATCAGATCGCACTATCCGCATGTAATCAGTTAGAAGAGGCAGTTTTTCTGATCGATACAGCTAAACGAACAGTAAGCGCTACTAACGATTCCGCAAAGAGCAAAATAGAAGATCTAGAAGAGACAGTTGAACATTTACAGAAGAATTGCAAAGATCTAAGGGAGAGAATAGATAAGGAAACTCGATTAATAGAAGAGGCTGAGGACGAAAACGAAACTTTAAGGAAAGCTTTACAATCAGCAGTAGGGAGTGAACTTTCAGAATCCATAGAAAAGGATAAAGCGGATCTTAAAGAAAAGGAAAAAGAAATCCATTTTTTAAAAATAGAAATAGGAAATCTAAAACGAGAATTAAGGATAGTCTGCGGCACGTCCCCACTTCCAACAAGCAGAGAGTCACTTTCTGTGAACACCACTACGATCGAAGTTCCAACACAAAACAGACTAACAATGGCGACGCAACAAAGCATGAAAGATATCATCAGAATAGTCCATGACGTAGTCCCAAGTTTTACGGGAACTAGAGGACCTGGATTCAAATACGAGGTGTCAAAATTCATCGAAGGCCTCGCTCTACTCAATGAGACTATTGACAGAGCAAATGTTACACAGGCGATACGCATAGTCAAGCAAAAGCTAACGGGACCGGCGTACCCGCAGATAAACAACAGAAAATTTGAAACACTGGAGGAACTCCAAGAGTATGTAAGACGAACGTATGCAACAATCCGAACATTAGAGGACATTAGAGCGGACATAATAAACGCTCAACAACAAAAGGACGAATCCGCGGCCTTGTTCGGAGGAAGAATGGAGACATACCTCAATGAAGCAGAAATGATAATTACCCAAAGATGGGGAGGCGCAGAAGCAAGAGCAGTACTGTGGGGATACGACGACCTAGCAAAAAAGCATTTCATTTTAGGGCTTAAAAGAGAGTCCTTACAACAATCACTTGTGAACATGGGTGACCTAAACCTAAAGGGTCTGATAGAGGCAGCAGAGCGTTCGGAAAATATACTTAAATCAGGCCGAATCAATATAAACACAATAAGCTCCGCAGCCGAAGAAAGTCTGGTGTGCGCTTTTTGTCAACAACCAGGCCACACGAGGGATGTGTGCATAAAGGGAGAAACACAGCATACTGCGCGCCGTGTGGTGTATATGGTCATGACGAGACTCCCGGGTGCCGGAGAGACACTCCAAGACGGACAGAAGAAAGAAATCCAGCTAGAGCTGAATGCACACACTGCGGAAAAGCGGGGCACAAGGAGGAAGACTGTTGGGCGAAATTAGTCGCCCTTTTCTGCGAAAAATGCCAAGTGAAGGGCCATAAGACGAATAAATTCTGTAAAAGAGAGAACAGGCAACAGAATGTGCAGCCACGGTCTACACCGAGCCACCAGAGAATGCCTAACGCAAACAACCAAATACAATGCTTCATGTGCAAAGAAGTAGGCCATATAGCCCGAAATTGCCCACAACAGACACAGCGTAGCCAGACAATCCCCGCACCTAACACGGGAAACGCCCAGCGGCCCAGTCTCGGCCGGTAGACTGGAGTGCCCAAAAAGAAGTTTTAGAACGGCAAAACCCTGCCCTGGGGAACAGCCACAAACCAGGGGCAGGAGGAGGGGGAGAGCCAGGGTGCAAAGAAGATCCTTTGAAATGCCTAGGCGCAGAACGACTGGAGGAGCCAGAGGGCCAAGAAGTGCCTTTGGACAGTCTGGGGAAAAGAAATCGAATACCAAAATGGGGAAAATCGATAAGAAAAATTCCGACGGAAGAAATGGAAAATGAAATAAAGGAAAAAATGCTTATAGACATTGGTCAGGAGACTAATGCAATGAAACCAAGAAAAAAGGGCAAACGAGTGACTTTTAAGAGCACAGTCAAAGTGTTTGTATACCCAATATGCAAGATGGAAGCTACGAAGACAAAGGAAAGATTGGAAAGATGGAAAGAAAACGCAAGACTATTGAAAAGGTTGTATATCAATGCATGGCTGATGTTTTTCTTTTTTCTAAGCGAGTTTTTCCAATTCACGAAACAATTTTTGGCGGGTGAACCCAATGGGCCAAAAGGAGATGAATGCGTTGAATTATCCTGCGAGCAGGCTATCAACGACGGAATCGAAATGGTAGAAGAACCGAATTGGATCGCTGCAACTGCGACTCGAGAGGACGATGCGTACATCGAAATACCCTGTAGCCAGGCTATCGACGGCAGCATCACCCTATTGATCGATTCAGGGGCAGAGGCAAGTCTGGTTAAAAGAGAGGTGCTGATGGAAGACGTTCCGATAAACCGAAAGGATACGAAGTCCTTGAGAGGGGCATTTGGAGGAAATTCGACTACGATTGGATCAATAAAATTGAAGCACAAGGCAATTCCAGCATTGGAGATGGTGATGCACGTGGTGCCACGGAATAGCAGCCTGCCAGCAGATGGACTCCTGGGGAGAGACATGCTCTGGAACAGGACTATACTAGATTCCATCAGAAAGGAGTTGACCTTCAAAGAAAAAGGTAATCTGGTAGCCACAATGCCTCTAAGGATAAGAGGAGAGAAAATCTATACCGCAGAGACGATTAGAATCCCACCAAGATCCACGAGGATAGTACGAATAAATACAGGACTACTCACGGAGGAAGTAGTCGTGCAGAAAAAATTGTTAGAAGAACATATTTATATTGGAGAAAGCCTCACGAAACCCAAAAATGGTATTGGGTTCGTTACAATACTGAACGCGTCGGAAAAGGACACCGAAATAAAAGAAGGAATGGAGGTAAAATATTCGTTATTGAAGGAGTACGAAATTTTAAGCATTTCAGAAATAAATGCACCGAGTAATAGTCAAGCTGACGAAAGGAAGAATATGCTAATCAATTCCCTAAAATTAGAGGAGAATTTGAATGAAGAAGAAAGACAGTCCATAATTGCAATTTGCAAGGACTATTCCGATGTATTTCATCTAAAGGGCGATAAACTGAGTTTTACAAATGTGCTCAAACATGAAATCACCACGGAAGCAGGAAAGGCACCGATCAATATAAGACAGTATCGCTTGCCGGAAGCACACAAGGAGGAAATAAATAAACAGGTAGGAGAAAAGCTGGAACAAGGGATAATTGCTCCAAGCAAGTCACCATGGAACGCACCGATTATCCTAGTGCCGAAAAAGGCAGGTACAGACGGGAAAAAGAAATGGCGACTGGTGGTGGATTTCCGCCAACTAAATGAAATTACGGTGAAACAGGTATTCCCGATACCACGAATTGACGAAATCCTCGACCAACTGGGTTGCAGTCGATATTTTACAACCTTGGATCTGGCGAGTGGATACCACCAAGTATTGGTAGATGAGACAGCTAGAGGTAAAACAGCTTTCAGCACGGGTTTAGGACACTATGAATTCGTGCGAATGCCATTTGGACTCTCAGGAGCGCCAGCCACGTTTCAACGGATCATGAACAGTGTCCTGACGGGCTACAAGGAGTCGACTGTTTCGTCTACCTGGACGATATAGTAATTTACGGGAGCAACCTGGAGCAACACGAACTAAGACTCCGAAAAGTGCTGCAAGCTCTACGGGAGAATAGGCTAAAGATCCAAACGGAAAAAATGTCAATTTTTACGAAAAGAGGTAGTTTACTTGGGACATAAGTGTTCCGACCAAGGTGTGCGACCAGATCCTGGGAAAGTAGAATGCGTGGAAAAATTCCCAATTCCAAAAAACAAAAAGGAGTTGCAGGCTTTCCTAGGATTGGCGAATTATTACAGAAAATTCATACCGAACGCAGCCAACCTTTTAATGCCACTAACATCACTATTGAAAAAGGACAGTGAATTTACGTGGACGAATGAATGCGAAAACGCGGTGGAGAAAATTAAAACTGCAATCACCAACCCACCACTATTGAAGTACGCGGATTTTTCTAAGCCATTCCTGCTAACAACGGATGCAAGCAACGAAGCGCTAGGAGCGTTACTTTCGCAAGGCGAGCCGGGCGACGACCAACCAATTGCGTTTGCAAGCCGAGCTTTGAGTGCAACAGAAAGAAGATACTCTACCATCGAAAAGGAATTCTTAGCCATTGTGTGGGCGGCCAAAAATTTTCGTTGCTACCTTTTAGGGCGCCCCTTTACGGTTTACACAGACCACAAGCCCCTAAAGGGTATAGCAAACTTAAAGGATCAGACATCCCGATTGGCCAGATTCCGCCATAAGCTCTCGGAATTTGATTTCGAAATCTGTTACAAGGCTGGAAAATATAATTTAAACGCAGACGCATTGAGCCGATTACCATATGAAAATAATCTGGTGGCAGTAGTGACAAGAGCACAAACACAGTCCAAAATAGAGCAGAGCGATGAAAATACGGAGACAAATAAAAGCAAAGATGAATCGGAAGATACAAATCCCACAGATCACCCAGAGACAGAGGATTTAGCAGAATTTTTAACACAGAGAAAAGACATCGAAGAGGTGCTTAAAAATTTTCACGATGGGCCATTAGGAGGTCACAAAGGAGCTATAAAAACATATTTCCGCATTCGACGACAGTACAAGTGGAACGGCATGCAGAGAGAGATTCGAAATTATATAAAAAACTGCGAGAAATGCCAGCGGAATAAATGCTCAAAAGTAGAAAGAATGCCCATGGTACTCACAGACATAGCTCATGGCCCCTTCTACAAAGTTTATATGGATATGGTAGGCCCCCTACCGGAAACATCGAGAGGAAACAAATACATTTTAACATTCATAGACGATTTTTCAAAATTTTTCATCTGCACAGTTATTCCGGATGCAGAAGCGGCAACAGTGGCAAAATCTTTTTTCAACGAGATAATATCAAAATTTCAGATACCAAAGGTTTTAATCACGGATAACGGCACAAACTTTACATCGAAATTATTTAAGGAAGTTTGCAAAATTCTGGGAATCAAGAAATCCCAAACGTCACCATACCACCCCCAAGCCAATGGTGCTCTTGAAAGGAGTCACCGACCTCCGAAATTTTGTCAAGGAGGATGGCACAAATTGGGATGAATGGCTGCACCACGCTATGCACGTGCATAACAACACAGTACATTCATCCACAAAAGAAACACCTTGCAAAATTATTTTTGGATTTGAAGCCGACATTCCACTCAACTTAAAAAGAAAACCGGAGCCACTGTACAACACAGACGATTTTCCAAAAATATTAAAATATCAAATCCAGCGCACCCATCAGTTAGTACGAGAAAACCAAAAAATAGCTAAAGAAAAATCAAAACGTTACTACGATAAGGGCTCGAAAGTAAGAGAATTTCAGACGGGAGACAAGGTGTGGCTAAAGAACCAAAACCGAAAAAATAAATTCTCACCCATTTGGGAAGGCCCTTATTCGATTGTATCAATTCCAACGCCGGTGAATGTAAAATTGAAAATCAAAGGAAAAGAAAAAACATTCCACAAAAACTTAATAAAGCGACATCATCAAAAAGAACAACAAACAAAACAATAACACGTGCCTTACGGCGACAAAACAAAAAGAATATAAGTAATGCAATTTTTTTTTTAAGAACAAAAAATATAATAATAGCACACAATAACCTAAAGCACCGAAATATGTAATATGCCAACCAAGGCGTTTACGAGAAATGTGAATTCCTAAAGAAAAGGAAAAGAAGAAATTTTGTTTTATGCATGCACTTCACAATACCATTCGATCGGAATCGAACTCCCGTCAGCTAAAAATATCTTCAAATCGATACGAACCGCAACCACTCAGCATATGTCGAAAAGCAAACATTTAAACCATCAAAAGTAACATACAAGCAAGGTCGAGCGGAACACGATGTCTAGCAGAAATTGGAAAATGAACTGGAATTTAGATGAAATTAATGGGACAAATTGGCTGAACGACGATCACGTCAACTCCCTCCTGCCATGGATAATGAGTAGGGCTAACAACAAGAAGATTCACGTATTCGACACGCACTTTTATGCATGCGCAACCTCATCGAAGGAAAAATCAGTGCCGGAACAATTACGTTTGAACGGGTTTCTAAAAAGAGTGAACATCTTCGAGTGCGAGAGCCTGGTGATCCCAGTACACGAGAGAAACCACTGGATGCTGGCAATCGTAACATGGCCAGCGATCTACGTACTGGACTCCCTTAAACCGCACAATGCAAAGAATATCGCAGAAAAAATAAGGTCAATTGTGCAATGGGAGGCGAAAAGAAATGTCCAACAGACACCACGGAGTATTCGGAAGATGCGATGCCGCTAATATATCCGGAATGCAGCCAACAACAAAACCTAAATGATTGCGGAATATATTTGCTGCGTTTTGCGGAAAAATACCGAGACGTCGTAAGTTCAGGACGAGCCTTTTTGCCCCGAGACGCCTTCGTGGAGGAAAGTAAAATTTCAAGAAAATTTCTAGACAAGGTGGTAAAAGAACACAAGATGATTCGAATGGAGTGGAATGCGACGGAAGAAGAGCAGATATTCATACAAAAGGAAATTCAAAAAATTAAAGCAAACTGCAAGCCAGGAGTTCGAAAATATGGTAGAGTAGTGTATAAAAATAAAATATATTCAGTATTTGTCTCTCGTAAAGGGGACGTTAGGTATAAGAAATTTAAATGCGCAATAGGCAACTAACAAAAAAAAAAGAATTTTATTTCCTTTAATAAACATGAAATCAAAATGAAGAAGGATAGCGTTTTTTTTATGTAATAACGATTTGGCGTTAAATTAGAGGAGCCTTTGTGGAAGCGACAACGGGCGTAGAGGTGTGTGCAAATTCAGTTTTCTTTCTTTTCAGGAAAAAATAATCATCTTGGGGTTAATAACAACAGTCACCTACGGACGACTTCAAATAACGCCAGTGGACGAACAAGGAGGATTTGTCCAGATCCACATAAAAGAAACAGAAATTATAGAAGACTTCTACACCGTGCTACATGTGATACACCCAGCCGAAATCCTAAAGGTCATCAACACAATCAACGAGTATGTCGATACGGTAGAAATAAAAAACAGAGAACTGCTGCTGGCAGAAATTAGAACAATCAGATCAAAAATTAGCTCCATTATACCAAGGGAGAATGATCGATCTCGAAGAGGACTTCTGAACGCAGTAGGTACGGCCGCCAACTGGCTATTTGGCGTCATGGACGATGACGACCGGAAAGAAATCCTAGAGCACTTGACATTGGCAGACCAGAATAGCCATAACGCCATACAAGGGTTGAACGAACAAATTTACATAAACGATTTTTTCAACGAAACAATTTCAACGATAAAAAGGACGATGGAAAAGGATCTGGGCATGGTTAACGAAGTATTCACCACCGTAAAAAGACAAAACGACGAAATCACTAAGCACCTCCGTTATGATGACCAAATGCTAAAACTAAAAAGCATAGAAGAAAAGGTCAACATCATCCAGGACAGTATCTCATCAGCAAAAAACGGGGTGGCGCATCCCAACATACTAACGACGGAGGAGATAGAAAAATTCAAAATGGACTATTACAAAGTAAAACTAATCAGAGTGGGAGTGATGTCATATGCAAACAAAGCACTAATAATCGCAGTAAAAATTCCAAGAAACTTCCGGAAAATAGAAGTAAAATGGTTAACCCCTCTTCCAAACCTGAATCATAAGGAAATAATACAAGGAGACGAATATATAATATCACAACAATAGATAACACAACTTACAGTTTCACGGAAAATGCGGTACGAAAGGAACTGAAAAAGAGTAGAAACTGCGTTTTTCTTAACACATGTAGGCTACAGTATAACAACAAAATCTCCATACAATATATAGACGAATCAACACTACTAATAAAAAACGCGAGGCAAACGCAGATCACACACGATTGCGACAAGCGCAACATTACACTTAACAAGAACATACTCATATCCTTCTCCAATTGCACCATAAGCATTCAAAACCAAAATTTTACGAATACTCAGATCATAATGAACGAAAAATATTTCTACCAAGAGAACGAAAACAACAATATCAAATTCAACGACACCATTAACTTCGAAGAAATTCAAATAAAAGGTGTTAAAAATCGAAAACTCATTGAAGAACTAACATTACACAGGAATATATCATATGGCATAAGCACCACGCTCGTCATAGCAGCAATAATAGGAGTCATATTCCTGTGTGTCTGTCTCCGAAACAAAAGCGTGAACATAAGAAATAGCCTGGAACTCTCAGAAAGGCAACCACAAAGAAGAACAAGTATTCGGACACTCAATAAACAATTTAGAGAAGAAGCAGCGAGCAAAGAGCCTAACGTCAACAAAAATTAAAAGCGTATGGAATTATTAACCAAAACAGTTTTTATTTAAATTTTTTTTTGTTTTATATTTTTACAAATTTAGTCCCATGGTTCCAAACAAAAATGAAAGTTCTGGACATGGGAGAAGTCTTTCAGGGACACCCAGCGAAGTGGAAGGGCAGGAACCCGGCGACGAGGTAGCCCTAAAAAATCGTACTTGGCGTCCAAATACCGGACATACAAATTCGGACACGTAGGCAAAAGATGAAGGAATAAGTCCATACCTCTCAAAGGGGGGGGCGGGACCATGTACCGCTCCGCACGTAAATAATAATCCTCGACAGTGTAGAAATCATTGAACGTCATCCTGAAACGAAATAAGGTATGGAAAAAGAAACACATAAACCGATATTCACCAGAAATATAGAAAAAAAAATAATACTTACTCGAACAGAGTCAATATCGAACTTAAAAGAAATCGACGAAAACGCGACTATAAATAAGAAAATTTTGGAAAATTTTTTTTCTTTTTTCACAAAATATTTCGGTTAAAAAATCATTTGCAAGCAAAACACATGCTTGAAAATGGTCAATATCCGAAATAGAATTTGCTTGCACATGGTTAATTACCGAAGAAAACCGCGTCGGTTAAAAAAGCATTTGCAAGCAAAACACATGCCTGAAAATGGTCAATATCCGAAATAGAATTTGCTTGCACATGGTTAATTACCGAAGAAAACCGCGTCGGTTAAAAAAGCATTTGCAAGCAAAACACATGCCTGAAAGTGGTCAATATCCGAAATAGAATTTGCTTGCAATATCGGTATCGGAAAAATTTTTTTTTCTCGATCCCAAGGACACACGTGCACGCACGAAACATGCAGCCACATATGCACCCGAACCGAACAAAAAGGGTAAAGAAAAGGCATTTGCAAGCAAAAATGCTTGCTTGCACATGGTTAATTACCGAAGTAAACTGCATCGGTGGGAAAAGCAATTGCAAGCAAACCGCATGTAAGAATATTTCCAATAACGCATTGACAGATTTTTATATTTTGGTTGTGTCTTCTACACAGCGATATTTTGGCAAAATCAGCACAAAACCTCAACCTTCATTAAGGGGGGGAAGGGGTATTGGCACGTAGCACAAGTAATATAAAGAACCATTCACTTTACATTTCGCGACTCCAAAATATGTGAAAAGGAAGTCAGCAAAGTCTAATTAAGAATTATAAAAAAAAAAAAAAAAAAAAAAAAAAAATAATTAAAAAGAGAGAAAACCATTCACTTTACATTTCGCGACTCCAAAATATGTGAAAAGGAAGTCAGCAAAGTCTAATTAAGAATTACATAAAAAGTATAAGCAAATTTTATTCTTCACTCTCGAAAAAATGTCAAAAAAAAAAAAAAAAAAGAAAAATATATATATATATAATAACAAAAAAAGGGGATTTAGTGAAGAACTCTGGATTAAAAAGAAGAAGAAATATATATAAGTATTTTCATTTATTACCTTATTAGAAACTATAAGAGTCCCAAAACAAAATATTTTGAGTCGCACTAACAAAAAAAAAAAAAAAAAAAAGAGAGAAAATTTTAATTGCCTATGTAAGCATTTCGTAGAACTAGAATATTTAGCCAGTAACACCGTTGAATTATATCCCGAAAATTAAAACACTAGTTCACTGAGATATCCACTACACTGCAGCGATAAATATGGATCAAGAAGCGGCAGTATCACAGCAGCGACAAAAATTTCAGCAGCATCGGTCTATCGAACACCGCTAAGAACATCATCAAAGTCATAGGGGTGAACAGAGTCTACACGCCCACTACAACAGCGAGTTTAGCAACATTCAAGTAACAGCATCAACAACACGAGCTGGAATTATTAAAAACGTATTCAGCTCGCCTCATCTGTATCATCGAAACGAAACTAAGCATGAAGTATGCCTGGCTACAACAACCGCATCCTTCAGACAGAAAACCAGTCGTGATGCTCACGACTTGCCGAAGAGGGGAGGGATGTTGTGAGTCAAAACCGTCACGTCACACGCTAACGTAACGCGGCCAGCTCTATCGTCAACGGCACGCTATCAGCGCTAAGCCAAAAGAAGTGCAATAAATAATGCATCATAAACAAATGCAACGGCACCGTTCGAGCTCGAAACCTAACACCTCGAACAACAACAGCACGAGCGAGCATGAAATCAAACGCCTCAACAACAACAGCACGAGCGAGCATGAAATCGAACGCCTCAACAAAGCAACAACGGTCGGCGTTCGAAGTCACAAAAAGAGACACTGTTACCGGAGACGGCAACAACAACAACAGGGTCTTGTAATGACAAACAGACCGTCGATATCAATGTCAACCGAGAATCGATCGTTCAAGGCCATCGATCGAAAGGGAAAGCAGGCAGACGAAAGGCGAAAGAACACGAGCCGCCGAGTCAGCATGTGGACCACACACAAACAAGGGATGTTTGCGGCATGCGTTTGCTTGTTCGTATTGCATTTCGTTATGTACGTCTTTTTGTGTGTGCACTTGGCTTGCATTAAACCGTACATATGTCGAATGGGTTTTGGAGTGATCGGCATGTTTAGCTGATTGTAAATACATGGCACGACGAAAATAGAAGATAACGGCACTTATGCAATCGCCGGAAAACGCCGAAATGCAGAATAGACGGTGACCAAGGGACGCTTGCGGGGAGTTTAGCTGAGGAAGAAATCTATGACGCTAGCAACTATCGATATTGCGAACGGAGCAATATCGGACTATAAAAGCGAAGTTCGATTGACAAAATGGGCTTATCATCGATTAGCATTCGAAGTATTAAGAAGATCTCAACTTTGGCGCACCTACTTACGAGCCAGGACGACAAAGTGTGGGTCTCAGTGTTAGCTAGGGAATTAGGGCAGTAAAGTAAGATCGAATAGAATTATTAAAGACTTTAATAAAGAAACATTATTGGAACAGAATAAAGTCAGTGTTTTAATTGGAAAAAGACTTTAGCTCATCGTTGGCGCATGATAGATGTCCTTTCTCCCCAGCAGACACGCAACAAAGGTTACACACCCAATTGGACAACGGAAATCTTCAAGATAACTAAGATTCAAAATACCAATCCATGTACTTATATTCTAGAAGACTATCAGGGAAATGTAATTAAGGGTGCTTTCTATACACAAGAATTGCAAAAATCACGTTTTCCTCACATGTATTTAGTTGAGAAAGTTATAAAGAAGCGGGGTGATAAAGTGTATGTAAAATGGTTGGGGTTTTCCGATAGTCACAACTCTTGGATAAATAAATATGATATACTATGAAAAAATTTTATAAAAAGAAGTTTTATTTCTTTGATTGATTCAGTTTACTTTACTATCTCAACCCCTCAAGATGTCAAGAACATTGACTTTGACTGGAAATTCCTCAATTCTTACAGCAAATTATTTTCCTCCCATAGAGCTTAAAAAGGAATATGTTTATGGACTGATTGATTTTCATACATATTACTCAATACCGAATATTGATGAAAAAAATAACCTTTTTCACATTGGCAAGCATGTAATCGAGCTTCCTATCGGGGTCATATGAGTTCGATGATATTGTGAAATATATTTTAGACGCATACGAAAATCAAGAAGCAGCAGCAGCTGGTGCTACATTAAGTATAAAGGCCAATAATAATACATTAAAAGCTGAAATCTTCTCTGAAAAAGATATAATTTATTTTGATAGAGAGAGAAGCATTGGATCGCTTTTGGGATTTTCAAAGCGTCAACTTAAACCTGATGAAACACATATATCGGATACAAGTTTAATGATTACCCAAAACAATGTTGTACGTATTGAGTGCAACATTGTGGGCGGTTCATATGTTAACAGTACCTTGGCACACACCTTACATGAATTCTCTATAAATGTTGAACCGGGATATAAAATAGACATAATTCCAAATAATGTTATCTATTTGCCTGTGATCGTCAAAGAGATAGGTTCAATTGCAGTTAGACTTGTTAACGAAAACGGTGTATTATTAAATTTTCAAGGAGAAACAATAACTTTAAGACTCCACTTGAAACCTGTTGAATAATTAGCATCAGCTATGATTATATTTAATAAAAATGGTGTGAACGATGGTTCTTCTATCAGTTTATCTTCATCTCTTGTACATAACGCATCAAGAATAAGCAAAGAAAAATTTCTTATAAAAAAGCCATTAAGTATTAAAATAGAAACTTTTTACAATCATTGGGACTTACTTACATTAAAAAGAAATGAATAATATCTTGAGAGTTGGAGAACAACCCGTCTTCGATGAGTCTATTACGAAGAAAGAATTTCACACATATCAACCATATTTGCAATCCTTTAACAACAATGATGAGATACGGATAGCAATTCAAAATCAAGATCTCTACGTTCTACCTCATGAAAGCTTACTGTACATTGAGGGGGTTGTTTCAATTGGTTCCGAAAATGCAGAACCCAAAGGAGTTAAATTTCGAAATAATTGTATTGCATATCTATTTGAGGAAATACGTTATGAAATGAATGGTGTGGAAATTGATCGCACACGGTACTTGGGTCAAACTTCTACTTTAAAAAATCTTGTATCCTTAAACAAAAATACAAGTACAATGTTGGAAAATGCCGGTTGGTCTCCGGAAGAAAATATTAAACCAGCTATAAATAATGGCTATTTCAATTTTTGCGTACCACTAAAAATGTTGATGGGCTTTGCCGAAGACTTTGATAAAATTATGATAAATTCAAAACATGAGCTTATCTTGATACGTTCTAGATCAAATGATAAGTCTGTCTATAGTACGGAAGAGAGTGAAAAGGATAACATTAACTTAAAGCTCTTAAATGTTGCTTGGAAGGTTCCCCAAATTCAATTATCCGATGCAGCCAAATTGAAAATCTATACAACTATTAAAGAGGATATTCCTCTACCTATATCATTTCGTAGTTAAGAATGTTACTTTTATCCAGAGCTACCTCAAAGTACAAATCATACATGGAACATAAAAGTAGGAACACAAAGTGAGCGTCCTCGTTTTATTCTTATCGCTTTCGAGAATGGAGAAAAGTTTACAAACTGTAGCTTAACCGATTTAAAAGTACATTTAAACTCTGTTTCATATCCATACGATGACCTTAATTTAAATTTGTCTCGTAATCGATATGCTCTCTTATATGAAATGTATGCAAGGTTTCAACAAAGTTATTACATGATTGAGTCACACCCACTTTTATGCTGCAAAAAGTTTAAAGAATGTCCAATAATTGTTATTGACACGTCGCATCAAAACGAAGAAATCAAAACAGGTGCTCTCGATATTCGTATAATGTTCAAAACTCTTGAAAACATTAAACCAAACACTTCGGCATATTGTGTTCTTATACATGATCGTGTCATTACATACAAACCGATGACTGGTGAAATTGTAAAGCACACTTAATATAAAGCATTGATTTGTAGCACATTTTATTTATTTCATCATAAGCCTTTGAGCAAAAAACTTGTTCACGACAATAAAACCGGATAAAGGAAAAATGCCTAAATTTGTTGTCTTCGATTGTCAAGGATTCCGACTCACTAATAACCAATTCATTTTTAAGGAAGTCGCTTTTTGCTTCAGTGATAAAAAATATATCCATTTTCTTATAAAGTCACCATTTAATTTCAAATTATTGAACGATGCCGAGAAAAAATCAGTAATTTGGCTCAAAAACAACTACCATATGCTCGATTGGGACTCTGGTGACTTCACTTTGAGTGAAATGAAGAAATATATGAAATTTCTCCTCAAAGGCTATCAAATACATGTAATAGGCGAAGAAAAAGCAATGTGGGCAAAGGAACTTTTGGCAGAGTGCACAATTTCTGGCATAAAAGAAATCGATTGTAATTATTCGCTTAAGAACATAAGGCATCTATGTGATTCAGATGATATAACATGTAACAATCATTGTAATTTGTTGACAAGAAAAAAGAAAGCTTGCGCTTGCGCCCTTAAAAATTCTTTAGCTCTAAGAAAATTTGTTAATTGATAAGTTTGTTAATTTGATAAGTTTCAATTAAAATTCGTTTTCCAAATTTTGTTTGAACTCTCACAGCCCTAACAATAGGATGCTGTTCCCCTTCCGCTAGCTGATTTATAGGGATACTTTCCTTTTTATTAAGTCTTTCGAAAGTCCTTAATAGCATTCAGAGCTCTCTGACTTTGATCCGTCATATTTATCTACAAAAAATAAAAGGACATTATTAATTTAATTTAAAATAATTTGTTGTTTTTTTTCCCTTACCTTTTTTGTATTTTTGTGCGTCGCAAGGGTACTACTATATCAATATCTGTTTGACTTCACTTGTAAGACTGATAGCGCCAATAGAACAAATTTTATTTTTATACCTTCACACTTTTCTTCAAACTTCCACACAGTTTCTCACCCACACCATACTCACACATATATGTACTAATTTTTCAAAACATTCAATCCCAAAAATATCCCCCCGATTGAACTGAACTTGAACTTGAAAAATTTTTGAATAAACATCCAATGAGGCACGCTTCAACTTGTTCTGGCTAAAAAATCATGCCTTATCTTCATCTCAATGACTTCAGTAGCGATAAGTCAACTCCAGCTCTAACCCAATGTTTACATATTGAACTATATATGCTCTCCTACCGCACAGCTTCTCACCCACACCATACTCACACATATATGTACTAAATTTTTCAAAACATTCAATGAGGCAAGCTTCAACTTGTTCTGGCTAAAAAATCATGCCTTGTCTTCATCTCAATGACTTCAGTAGCGATAAGTCAACTCCAGCTCTAACCCAATGTTTACATATTGAACTATATAATGCTCTCCTACCGCACAGTTTTCTCACCCCCTACCTCTTCAATGAGGCTCAATGCGAATCTTCTCATATAAACCTCCAAAAATTTCCAAAGACCTAAACGTATGTCATCTCATACAAACTTCCTAAATTTCCAAAACCTAAACGTATGTCATCTCATACAAACTTCCTAAATTTCCAAAGACCTAAATGTATGTCATTCTTATAAAACCTCCAAAAATTTCCAAAGACCTAAACGTATGTCATCTCATATAAACTTCCTAAATTTCCAAAGACCTAAACGTTATGTCTTCTTATATAAACCAACCAAAATTTTTCTAATGTGCGACGTCTCATACAAATGAACAAAAATTTTCTAGATCTCAAATGTGCGACGTCTCATACAAATCAACAAAAATTTTCTAGATCTCAAATGTGCGACGTCTCATACAAATCAACAAAAATTTTCTAGATCTTCAATGTGCGTCTTTTTCCGATTTTCCATACAAAAAAAGTTGCACATCCAGAACGAACATATCCCCCCTACTATTCCATTTTGATAAAAATATTTTTTAAGTGTTTTTTAAAAAAAGGTTGCGCAGATCCGCTCGAAGTGTTTTCGTCGGGCGATTGCTACCGACTAAAGAAAGAGCGTAAGGCATACGTGTGAAGTGAGCGAGAAAAATTTTTCTATGGCGTGGAGGTCTCTGGTATAGAGGGACAGTAGACATTTTGACTTCGAGATAGAAGCAACGAATAAGAAAAGAAGTCCTCGAGAGTAAAAAAAAAAAAGAAAAAAAAACTATTCAAAAGAAGTTTCCAACGCCTGCATTGGATAAATAGTTTATACGTGTTAAAAAAGGGCCGAGTGTTTTCTTTTGCGGAATACCCCGCTGTTGGGGAAAGTCAGCCTACAAGTGGCTCGCTACCGGAAATTGCTGGGTTCCAGAAAGCCATGCGGTCCTCTCTTTTGTAACTCTGCGTTCTGCAACGAACTTAACCTCAATTTCTACGTAGTCAAAACAAACAAAAACAGCAAATGCAGTAGTTGGCCCTGTCATCACGTAGATTGTGACGAAACAAACTTGCTGCACTAGAAGTAATAGGCAATGCGCTCCATAATTACCGAGGAATACCTGTGCTCTTTCTTGGTCAGGGCAATGCAATCGGAGGAAGAGGATTAACTACAGATCAGCAGATAAAACCGGATTGTAGTGTAGTAGTAAGAATTTAATGTAAAATTTAATGCATTGGAAAAGGGTAATCGATCGTTTCTTTCTTTTGCAACTCGCTTGATCTGTAGGATAAGTACTTCACTAATATTTTTCTTTAAGGTTAAGGTGGATGCAGACAAACGTCGACAAGTGCGAACTTCTCGAGGAGTTCCTTCGTTCAGCTTGGTAACATATGAGGTGTAGCTGCTTGCGCTATAGATCCAGCGATCATATAACGAAATCACAAGTTAATACTCAACGAGCTAAAGTATGTACATATTAAATTTGTTTTTAAAACCAATGCATAAAATTGAGTAGCAGATTTGCTTAAATTACAAACACATATACATTTAAAATAACGGAGAAGAAAAGAGAAAACAGAAAACTCGCGATATTCGACTTACTTGAAGTTATGTTTTTTTTTTGTATAAGTTTCAAGAATATAACTTATGCTTAATTTAAAAATGCAATCAGAGTCGGAAGAATACGACCGTTAATAATTTTGTTTATTTTAGTATACTATCGTCGGAAGAATACGACCGTTAATATTTTTTTGTTTGTTATTTAGTATATTATCGTCGGAAGAATGCGACATTTAAGTTTTTTTGTTATTTCATTACGTTACGGGAATGTACCCAAAGGACTTATATATTAAATAAATTAATGCTGAAATTTTTCCAAATGAATTGCTGAATTGGAATAAAATATTGAGGACGTAGGCTGACGACCAGATGGGCATGACAACGAAATAGTTAAAAAAAAAAGGAAAACCACTTACGATGAAACAACACCTTCATCGCTAACTGATTTAACTTTTGTCTAACTTTAATGCAACCTCTTAGCTTAATACTCTTGTGGATATAAAAACAAAAAGCAATGCATTCTCTATGATTACGCCTTAAAAGTTATTTTGTCATTGCTTATACCTATTATTCCTGGGGAGTGGAAAACAACAACAACAAAATCCAAGCGTAACATAGATGGCGCCCAACGAAAATAAAGAACTATATTCTAGTTCGCGATTATTAGGTTGCAACTGTTAAATCCTCAGTTTACAGATCCGATCGGTGGGGTTGAGAAACAGTATGCTACATGACCACATCTGTAGTACAAGACTATGCTGGGTTACCTTGAGAGTAACGCGCATGCAGTAATGTAGATTGGGCATTTATAATAACACCTCATTCCATCGATGGCTAACTATCTACTAGTCCGAAAAAGATACAGTGGATTATTGTCTGCGACCTTTTACAGATGAATTTGGCTATTCTTTGGAATCGGGACTATTTTTTTCGATTGACTAGTCTAAGTCTTTTCAGATTAAAACAAAATGGGAATTCTTATTGCGGTCATTGGGAAAAAGTCTTTGAACTACCTTTAGAAGTATACTTGGAAATCCCTGTTCTCTTTAGATCAACCTACATTAGTAAGAGATGAGAACGAGATCACTGATAGCCTACTCGATAGGATCTATTGAAAAAAAAAGAACAAATAAATAAATAATACATTTTTTTTGCGATGCCGTTTGGTTGTCAGCCGAAGCTCCTCAAGACGCTAACGAAAATAAATTTGATTTTTTGTGCGTTGAACCAAATAATATAACGTTTATAGTTAAATACCTACTAGGCCATAGCATCAAATGTGTTTGAAATTCAAACGCATTTACTTTTCTAAACACTCTCTGCTTAATGTTAAATACAAGCGAAGAGCAAAGCCAGTAGATGCAAACGCATAACGAAAACAAATCCAAAACCAGTTCTGCTTGGCTCTAAGAGGATTTGGATTTATTCTCATTTGTGCAAAGCAAAGAGAGCAAACTAAATTTCCTAAGAAGTAAAGCCAACAAGAAACGGGAAGAGAATTTGGAGGCTTCCCAGCAAACATAATGACAAGCGTTTTGCAAACCAAGCTTTAAAAAAGCTTGCATGAAGAAGTTTATTGCAAACGTTGCAAACTAAGCTTGTGCAAAGCTTTCATTAATAAGGCTTTCATAAGCATTTTAAGGTAGCAGCCACCGACATTTGCAACATGTTTGGTACTGCAAGCGTTTTGCGAGTGTCGCTTACATTTTGCTTGTCAGTGCAATCGTTTTATAAATGTTGACAGCGTGCGATTGAATTTACAGTTATCTTTCAGAGAAAATAAGAATCAAATTTCTAGAAATCATTCTAGTTGTGATTGCTGAGAAGGCAGTTAGTTTAGAAATTAGTGAAAAATTAAGCGTGTTTTTGAATTTATAAATTTCAAATAAATATATTTATGTCATCATCGAAAAAAAGAAGAAGTGTTGTGCGTAGCACCAACGAAATTTTTCAACATTTATGGGATAGCGAGGCTCCAAGTTTTTTATTCCTCAACATTTACTCTTAAGACATGAAGTTCCTTTTGTTTTTATATTTTAGTTAGCGAAAGTGAAAAAACTCGCATTTTAATTTATATATGTATATATTTTTTGTATTACTAATAAAAAACCATATAAAACACACACAAAATATATGTTTGCAACGCTTACTTATTTCATTAGAAATACGTGTTTTGCAACCGTATTTACAAAGCTTAGGGAAAGCGTTAAAAAATTAATTACAAAACGTTTTTTGAACACATTTACAAAACACGTAGATACGTGTCTTAAATAACATGTTTTGCAATCGTCTTTTCAAAGCTTATAAAGATGGGTGCGTTTCGATTATAAACCGCTTACTTTGATGCCTTTTTATAAATGTCATAGCAGCGTTTAATAAGTGTTTTGCTTACATTTGAACGCTTACAAAACGTGTATTTTTATATGTAATTGTTTGCTGGGTTTATCAAATCGTTTGAATCGTTTATAATTTTCAAAGCGTTAGCGGCGTGGACGTATAATTGTATTTGCTCGAAAATTGGAAATATAAGTACATATCAATATGAAAGTATGGAAGCGCTTGAAGTAAGTTATGATCACTGAAAATTTATACAGTAGCGTGCAAAAGTGAGTGGGGTTTTTCAACTGTTTTCTCCTTATATTTCCGATGTTAATATAGAAATTCCAGTGAAATTATGGGTATAATTTCTTCGATTATTAAGAAACGAAAATAGTGAGACGAAAATGGTGTAAAAGTTTTAGGAAAAGAGAGAAAGAAGTACAGTAGTACTTTACCATATCGCAGTTTAAAAAACAAGTAAGAAAGCTAAAGTCGGTCAAGCCCGACTTTCAAATACCCAGCGTCCCGACATTATGAGCGCACTATGTTTTGCTTCTCTATTTGTGGGCGTGGCAGTGGGAGGGCAAAATAAATTATTTCCCTACACCTTTCATTCGCCTTGGTGAACCTATGTTGCGAATTTGAAGCGTCTACGCCTATTAATTCGGAAGTTACGAAAAATCTCCATTTGTGGGCGTGGCAGTGGGCGGGCCATATAAATTTTTTTTCTACACATTTCATTCGTGGCTCACGGAGGGCGGCGTCCATTTTTTTTCCAGGATTTGTCCCTTTTCGTAGTTTACCAGTACACCAAATATCAATGGAATCTGTTGAGTGGTTCGCAAGTTACAAGCATTTTACTGAAAACACATTATATTCATTTGTGGGCGTGGCAGTGGGCGGATGTCTCCCATTTTTACTTAGGATCATACTCGGATCCCGATATACCTGTGTGCCAAATTTCGACTTGATTGGTCCAGCCGTTTCGGAGGAGATCCGACCACGGACGGACGGACAGACGGATAGACGGATAGACGGATAGACGGAAACGGACAGACGGACATGTCTAAATCGATTAAGTTTTTGATCCTGATCATTTCTATATATATATGTCTATATCTCCGGAGCTTAGTTCTCCCTGTTACAAGATTCGCACAAAACTAATATACCCCGCTTACGCTGGGTATAATAATGGCCTGATGAAGGTCAAATTGTGAGTTTTAGATTAGAAGTAATATCCTTTATTAGTATTATTGAATAAAGTAGGCAACCGATCAGTGCGAATTTTTTGCACGCTACTTTATATCATTTTATTAAAAAATGCAATATGAGTTACTATCGAATTTTAAAAAATTTTATTGAAAAGTCTTGTAATTATGATTTTGTTTCCTTTTTCTGTGTTCGCGCATGATTTAGCTTGAAAGTAATAGACATGGTAATCTTGCGAAATTAAGTCGAGAAGACGATACGCAAATAAAAGAAAAGCTAAGAAATGGAGATTTTAAAATAACTCTTAAAAGAGGACACAGTAGGGGAGACCGGGGATGGTTGGCCGAATTTTGCTTTCGGAATTTCTGTACTCATTCTGGTTTGACTTTTTGAAAAACGGTTTGCTCTGTCATAAAGACACAACCCTCGAGCACATATGTGAATTTTTTCATAAAAAAAAAAAATTCAGGGAAAAAGTTATAAACGATCAAATGCGGCGCGAAAAATCGGCCAACCAACCCCAGGGCCGGGGTAGGTTGGCCGAGTTTTGTAAAATAAGTGAAACACATAAAATGCAGCAATGCAAAATATTTTTTATTGGAAAAATAACAATTTTGTTATATGTAGGTAAGTAAAAAAAAACTCTGCTCTTTACTTTTTCGTCTTGTTTATATTTTTAGACTTAGTTTCGGCAGCTTTAGTCAACTTGTTCATAGCTGTCACTGCTTTTTTTGCTCTGTTTTTTGCTCTGCCAGCATACGCTTCAGTTTGCTTTGATTTTTCTCCTTCTCTAATGCTGCTTTTATAGGGGAATCGGTCAAAATTTGGGTCGATCGACGTTTACGACTTTGACGATTCTTCGAATCATTTCGTGCACTCGCCTTGGGGAGAGGTCTGACGGCTTCAGGGAGGCTTACATCTGCATCAGATTGTATGCTGATAGATGAGTTTTGTTCGGGGTTGGGTCGATCTGTGACAAATCCTGCCAGAAACTCCTCAGGAGGAAAAATATTAGAATTGAAAGGGCACACGCCAGAGACTCTGAAACCAGCTTAAATAGCTCAGATAGCGAGTGAGGGAGATCCGGAACAAGCCGAGAAATAATAAAAAACGACAAAGAATTATTTTGTAATATATCGTTGAGATTTATTGTAGAATCTTACGTTTTTGGTAGTGTGGATATGGTCCGCACGAGTTTGTCGCTGGTTGCGTGGCAGTATATTTCTTTATTCAGAGAGGGAGATGCGAGATGTAAAGATGCTGAGATTTAATTTGAGAACAAAGTAAACTTGAGAATTTTGACAGTGGTTTAACGTTCAGATCGCGCGATAGCTGTAAGACAACTGAACTCTTTTCAAGACATTGCTTGGTGCCGTGGCTTTCGCTTTCAGTGAAACATGTTGCGAAAGTCACGGTTGCATCTTTCGATGGCCAAGTCTTATACTGCTTTAGAGGGGGTTAATTGGCCGTCCACATTAACATTCTGCCCCCCTTGCAGTACTACTGCAATCAACCACCAACAAACCGTCAAGGGAGATTTTTTACATCGACTGTAACTAAATAGGAAGACAGTTTATATCATATTACAAATTATGATTCTTAAGATATATATAAGATGACATATGCAATTCAGTTCAAAAAAAATTTTTTTTTTTTTATTGTTAAATTCAAATGGGGAAAATATAGATATATATAATGAAAAATATGAGATTCAAACGGTTAACTGTTTCAGTTTGCAATGCCTGTCAGCACATAGCCGAAAATGGTGAGCTGTCCGAGTGGTCGACCATATTGTCCTTCCAGCAGTCCTGACCGCATAATTTTGGGATATTCATCCGCCCCCAGAATCAAGTCGATAGCCGCTGATCTATAAAAATGCGGATCGGCCAATTTGATTCCGGTGAATAACGACGTTATTCTTTCATCGACATCTTGATGGGGTGTAACTAACTTCATGTGCTCGTGAATTTGAGCCTTTATTGTGATCTCGATGGTAAGATCCATCCTGGCCCGCAGACTCAATGTACACACTTTATGGTTGTTCACCCGGTCAACGGTAACCCGAAGCTGATGTGCACATCTGCCGGTCAGAATGGACCCAACCGCGTTGGGATCGAGCAATGCTCGCAAATAATGGATTCTTCCATTGGTGACGACTTTCACGAGCGCGGTGGGCCTCAACGGCGTTCCCGACGTCAGTCCAGCAGAGGCTACGGACGGACGAGGTCCACCACTACGGAGCTCCTCGGACGACGGGCGAGGTGTCCGGTTTAGTGGGAGCAGAGACGAACGAGGTCTCTCGGGACGGCACCGTTGCCCTAGTCGCGCTGCCATGGAACTAGATGGCTTCGTATGGTCCTTGGGAGAATCATGCAGCAAAGTGTGATGTTGCTCCTGACACCGACGGCATTTGTACGAGCTCGTGCAATTCCGGCGGGCATGAGATTGAGCCAGGCAATTAGAGCAGTATCTATGTAGCAGAACGAGACGTAAGCGACCTGCCAGAGATTTTCGCAAGAACGTTGGGCAGTACCGTAAGGCATGTGGGTTTTTGCACACCCGGCAATCCATTGTCTCTTTTGCCGCGGTCTTGGAGGCGACGACGTCGGTGCGTTTATTAGCATTCATGTTTCTCTAAAATGAGAGGGACAATACGAACAACAAACGAACACAAAAAAAACAAGTAAGAAAGCTAAAGTCGGTCAAGCCCGACTTTGAAATACCCAGCGTCCCGACATTATGAGTGCACTATGTTTTTCTTCTCTATTTGTGGGCGTGGCAGTGGGAGGGCCACATAAATTTATTTTGCTACACCCTTCATTCGCCTTGGTGAACCTATGTTGCGAATTTGAAGCTTCTTCGCCTTTTACTTCGGAAGTTACGAAATATCTTCATTTGTGGCCGTAGCAGTGGGCGGGCCACATAAATTTTTTCCCTACACCTTTCGTTTGCCTTGGTCAACCTATGTTGCGAATTTAAAGCGTATACGCCTATTAATTCGGAAGTTACGAAAAATCTCCATTTGTGGGCATGGAAGTGGGCGGGCCATATAAATTTTTTTCCTATACCTTTCATTCGCCTTGGTCAACCTATGTTGCGAATTTGAACCTTCTACGCCTTTTACTTCACAAGTTACGATAAGCCCTTATTTGTGGGCTTCTTTGTGGGCGTGGCTCATGGAGGGTGGCGTCCATTTTTTGCCAGGATATGTCCCTTTTCGTAGTTTACCAGTACACCAAACATCAATGGAATGTGTTGAGTGGTTCGCAAGTTACAAGCATTTTACTGAAAACACATTATATTCATTTGTGGGCGTGGCAGTGGGCGGATGTCTCCAATTTTTACTTTGGATCATACTCGGATCCCGATATACCTGTGTGCCCAAATTCGACTTGATTAGTTCAGCCGTTTCGGAGGAGATCCGACCACGGACGGACGGACAGACGGACAGACGGACGGACGGACAGACGGACATGTCTAAATCGATTAAGTTTTTGATCCTGATCATTTCTATATATATATGTCTATATCTCCGGAGCTTAGGTCTCCCTGTAACAAGATTCGCACAAAACTAATATACCCCGCTTACGCTGGGTATAAAAATGGGATGTTGATGAGAAATTGATGGTGGTGAAAGTAAGACCAGTTTAGAGATAGGTCGCTTGATAACACCCTTAGCCGTTTTAATGTTTGCCACTCGTACCCTATTATCTGTGACGCAATGCACACTTTCGATCCTACCTAAGCGCCATTCATTGGGAGGGCGATTTTCGTCTTGTATGACAACTAAATCGTGAATTGCTAAATTTTTTTGGGGAAATTGCCATTTGTTTCGTTTATGTAGTTCTTTCAAATACTCTGATTCCCATCGTGTACAAAAGTGTTGGTATATCGCTTTCATCTTCTGATAGCGATTAGTTATAGAAATCGGATTTCCTTCAATTTCAGTTTCAGGGAGAGAAAGAAGTGGACACCCAATAAGAAAATGTCCTGGCGTCAACGGTTCGATATCTGAAGGATCGTCTGAGATAGGACTTAAAGGTCGAGAGTTGAGACATGCTTCAATTCTTTGAATAATCGTGCTGAATTCTTCAAAGGTAAATTTAAAATTTCCTGCGAATCGCCGAAAGTGAAATTTAAAAGATTTTACACCTGCTTTCCCAAAGTCCTCCCATATGAGGAGCTCCAGGGGAAATGAATTTCCATTCAACTGCTTGATTAGCGTAATTTCGTTCAACATCTGCTTTTGTGGCCTTGAGATATTCTTTTAATTCCTTCTTCAGTACTCGAGAAGCCAACAAAGTTTGTGCCATTATCCGAAAAGATTCTTGCTGGACAGCCCCGCCGGGCTACAAATCGAGCAAGGGCCGCTAAAAAAAGTGGGCGTCGTGAGGTCACTCACTGCTTCGAGATGTATTGCTTTCGTAGCAAAACAAACGAACAGACAAACATAACCTTTTGTGATACTGCATCCTCGACCTCTGTAACTCTTTATATCAAAAGGGCCACAGAAATCGATTCCAGTCGACGTAAACGGCCGAGCAATCGTTATTCGATCTGGGGGCAAGGCAGCCATAATTTGGCTTTGAGCTTTCTTTTTGTGTACCAGGCAGATCTTACAAGAATGAATGATTGTTCTAATTAAATTCTTGGCTTTTGGAATCCAGAATTGTTGACGTATCAAACGTAACATAAGCTGATTTCCTCCATGCATACTTATGTCATGAGTAAAATGAACAAATAAGCGTGTGAATTGAGCTGAATAAGGGAGAATGATCGGAAATTTTTCATTATAACGTAGGGAGATGGAACGCGCTAACCGACTTCCCACACGGAGAAGCCCATCAGGATCAAGAAAGGGGTTTAGAGTACCGAGTTTGCTTTTAGAATCGATGGGGAGGGATTTTGAAAGAAGAAAATATTCACTTGCGAAATAAGCCTTTTGCGCTATTTGAATTAAGTAATTTTGTGTTGATTTAATTTCGGGGATTGTGACGCCCTTATTGAATGGGACCTCAGATTGACTTCGTCGCTTTGTGAAACGAAACACGTAAGAAAAAACACGTAAGGCATGAGCGAAGTTTGAAAACCTATCCATCAGGTCCTCAAAATTGTTGAAAAATTCATAATTAACTTTAAGGGCTTTTTCTTCTAAATTGGTGTCTAACGAGCACGAGGGATTCAATTTGGGCCACGCGGATGCTTCTAATTTTAACCATGAAGGCCCTGTCCACCATAATTGATTATCAACGAGATCTTGACTATTAATCCCTCTGCTAATCATATCCGCTGGGTTGTCATGCGAATCAACGTGAAACCAATTGTCGCGACTAGTTTTTTCGACAATTTTGAGACCCTATTTGCCACAAATGCATTCCATACACACGGTGGCTTTTGAAGCCACGCGAGAACAATTGTTGAATCCGTCCAACAAAATAGCGACCTTTTATTAATTTTGAGCTCTTCTATTAATGCTTCGATCATTTCAGCTAATAGTGTGGCACCACAAAGCTCTAATCGCGGGAGGGACACGGATTTCACGGGTGCTACACGGGATTTTGCGAAGATAAGATAAGTGCTAACACCTTGGCCATTTTCAACTCGAATATATACACACGCTCCGAACGCCTTCTCGGATGCGTCGCAAAACGCATGATACTGTACCATTGAGGAAGGAGCATAGTCCACCCATCGTCGAATTCGAATCTTTTCGATATATTTATGGCTTTCCATGAATGCTTTCCATACTTTTATTTGGTCTGCGGGAATTTCTTCATCCCATTCTATTTGTTGCAGCCATAGACTCTGCATAAACATTTTTGCGACTATTACGATCGGCGAGAGCCATCCTGCGGGATCAAACAATTTCGCAATCATGGAGAGAACTTCTCTCTTTGTGTATGAAGGTTTTTCCGAGAACTTAGAAACCGTAAAGAAAAAACTATCAGAGTTGGCATTCCAATGAATACCTTACGTCTTGGTGGAACTACAATCTTCAATCTTGAGAAAATCTTCATTTAAAAGATCTTTTACTGGGAGTACATTTAAAACTTCCTTGCAGTTGGAAGTCTATTTCCTCATAGTAAATCCAGCAGAATTGGTGGCCTGAATTAGCTGATCTAAAGCTTCGACAGTTTCATTGAGAGTACACTCAGAGAAAAAAACATGTTAAATCAAACGGTATTTAACTATTTTCCATGTCAATTTTTTTCAACCAGATCTGTCACGTTAAATCTACAAGATTTAACATGGCTAGCTTAGGTTAAAACAACTTTTCAATATGTTAATATAACCTGCGGAGAATGTCCTTTTATCAGGATAGTTTAACATGACGTCTGGTTAAAAGAATCATTAAAACAAATGTTGTTTTAACATGGTTACATGTTAGCTCAACCAGTCATTTTGCAATGTTAAAGGAACAGTTACTACATGTCATATTAACATTTTTAAGATCAACCTTTCAGCAGGTTGAATTAAAAGACGACCTTGTTCGTTATAAAAAAGAAATTTGTATTTAATGTTATTGTAGTATCAGAATTTTGTCTAAGTTTTGTTGTTTCTTTTGGCCGTAATTAGAAGAAAAAAATTGTGTTTTCGAAAGTAACTCATAGGAGAAGATTCCTCATGATGACTGGTAATTTCAGTCTAAATAAAGAGAAATAAAGTTAATCAATAACCGGAGAAAAAAGCAAATATGTATATATTATTTTTCGTCTAATTACGGCCAAAAGCAACAAAACAAAATTTTTGGTTAAAATATCTTAAACTAGCTTTTGAGCCGAGCGGCTTTTACATTGTTACATAACAAGTGAGTGTGTATTGCTAAAAAATGAACATTATTTATGTTTATATAAAATGGGTCAGTATTTCTTTCGCCAAGTATATATGCCTCACCTTCGTCCGACATTTTAATACGCAACTTTTTTATTTGGAATTTCACCAAAATACTTAAGTTTCGACTTCTATTTATTAAATGCACGCAGTTCAATGTTTGCTACAACACTCTAGAAAACTCGGAACAAAATGGTTTCTAGGCCTGCTGAGCATCAATCGATTAATGTTAATTAACTTTTTTTTATCGAAAATACATAAGCTTCCTATCGACACTGCAATAGCGTTGTTGGAGTTTAAATAACATTGCTGATTGTTAGATTAACATTACACACTGCTCTTTTAACACTTTGTGTCACATGTTATCTGAACATGTTGTGTATAGTTGAGTTCGCCAGGTTAATTTGTTCAATTTGTTTTTGTTTTCCATACATGTTTTCATATGTTAATTTAACATGTGTCATGTTGACATTTTTTTCGCTGAGTGTATGGGCACCTGCAAGAGCATCATCGACATACATCATATTTTTCACAATACTTGCTGCTAAAGGGAGTGAATTTTCAACGTCGTTGGCTAATTGAATTAGAGTTCGAATTGCCAAGTAAGGTGCGCAGTTGACCTCAAAGGTAACTGTTTTTAGTTCATATTCCTCCAGGGGATTGGAGGGCGATTGACGAAAGATTAGTCGCTGAAAGAGAGTGTGGGATTCATGCACTCGTATTTGACGATACATTTTCTCTAAATCGCCATTGAATACGAATCGAAATAATCGCCACTTTACAATTAAAATAGTGAGATCTTGTTGAAGAGAGGGACCTACATAGAGAATGTCGTTGAGACTTTTACCATTTGCCGTTTTACATGAGGCATTGAAAACTACACGAACTTTTGTTGTCGTGCTTTCTGACTTAAAAACAGCGTGATGAGGCAAATAATAATGTGGAAATTGATCAGGCGTCGAGACTTTTTCCATATGACCTAACTCCAGGTATTCCATGACGACTTTGTCATATTGGGCCTTTACATCGGGAGATTTTAATAAGCGAAGCTCATTGCGCAGAAACTGTCTCTTGGCGATTTCTCTTGAAGAACCGATGCTTTTATTAAGAGATTTAAATGGAAAACGAACAACATATCTACCATCAGAATCACGGGAAGTGGTATTTACAAATAGATTTTCACACAGTCTTTCTTCTTCAGTGAGAAAAGGCTTTTTTGGAAGATTCTCAATTTCCCAAAATCTAGTCATTTGGTCGTTTAGTGAAATGTCATTTATTGACGACAAAAATACTAGAATATTGTTAGAGGTCTGGAGCCCCACTGGCCCTAAAAAGATCCATCCAAAAACTATATTTTGTGCCATGAGAGAGCCACAGGCGTTTTTCCTAATACCATTGAGGAGAATGAAAGGATAAATATCGGCTCCAATTAGAATATCAATTTCGTTACTTTTCCAAAATTGTTTGTCAGCGAGTTTGAGATCAGAGGGAATTTGGATTTTATTAATATCCAGGGAATATGTAGGAATATGTTCCGTTAAATAGGGAAGAACGAGTCCTGAAACTTCAATTTGAATCTCAGCATTGTTGGGAGAGCCTAAAACAAACTCAACTGATTTTATTGTCCGAGTGGAGACAGTTCTATTGATTCCTGAAATTTGTGCATTCACCTTCTTTTCTGGCAGTTTTAATATTTTTTGAAGGCGTTCAGTAATGAAAGTGCCTTCAGATCCACGATCAATTAACGCTCGGGCTGTATAGGCAACGCCGTGATGGTAAATGTGAACCATAGCTGTGCCAAGCAAAACTTGACGTGAAGAAATGGCCACATGAGCTTGAACATTGATAGTGTTTTCTGCTGCAGAACTAGTTGACGTAGTGGCAGCTTCAGATTGATTTGGATTTTGAGAATTCTTTATTACCTGAGTGGGATGAGCTTGTCTCGTAAAAGTTGTATTTTGATGGGAGCTATACGAATTATTTTGATAAGGTGCATTGTCACGATGTAGAAGAGTGTGATGCCTCTTATGGCATTTGGAACAATTGTGAGCACTGGTACAATTTTTAAAAGAATGAGAATTAGCGAGACAATTAATGCACAAATTATTCTGTTTCACTTTATTGAAACGCTCCTGAACGCTAAGTGCTAGAAATTTAGAACAACTTTTTGTTGCATGCTCCCGAGATGAACACACACAACAACCTGATTTATTTGTTTTTGCTTGATATGTGTTAACTCGATTAGCATTGGGCGCTTCCGATTGGTTTCCTTTCGACATAGGCGGAGCTGGAGACCTAGACGTAGATGCTGAGTCAAATTTTTCTCGGAAATCAGAGACTGATTCTAATGTACCGATTTGTGAGGAATGCATCTAAGTCTTTCCATTTCGGGATTTCTGTTTTATTTGTTAAAGTTTGTTCCCAAAGAGCTAAACTGAGAGTGGGCAATTTTGACGAACACAAATATGTAAAAATAGCATCCCAACTTTCAACTTCTATTTTGTACATTTCCAAAGTGGAAATACAATTATTAATTTCCCGTTGTAGGCCTTTAAGTGCAGCGCTAGATTCAATTGTCACTGGTTTGAGGTTGAATAAAATCTTGAGCTGACTATTGACAAGAATGCGCCTATTATCATATCGCTCGACTAAATTTTTTCATGCAACGAGAAATCCTTCGTGAGTTAAAGGACACTTCTTAACGATTTCATGCGCTTCGCCGCGCGTTTTTTGAATTAAGTGATATAATTTTTCGACAGGGGACAACCGAGTATTCGAAATATAAATTGCTGTAAATAAATCCCTAAAAGTGGGCCACGATAGATAATCCC
Source organism: Chlorops oryzae (assembly GCA_020466095.1). Taxonomy (NCBI): domain Eukaryota; kingdom Metazoa; phylum Arthropoda; class Insecta; order Diptera; family Chloropidae; genus Chlorops; species Chlorops oryzae. The sequence continues at coordinate 70,772,769 of CM035806.1, forward strand.
CTTCGAATATATTGGTATCACACGGCGGGAGTTTTAATTGCGAACAGTCATTGAGAGAACTAAAACCGGGAAACCCAGAAGTATCCGATATGTTCAACGACTTCGATGAGAACTCATCCATTTCAGCTACACATTTCAAAAAAGCGGCATAACTTTCTTTATACTGATTTTTTAAAGCGGAAATATCTTCGCTAGTCTTGCCCTTTTTCGTTGCATTTTGGAGTGTGGAGTGGTACTCTCGCTTGAGTAAATCCCATAAAGCTTGAATTTCTTTTTTTTGAATTTCAATAGTAAAATTAGTATGAGCAGCTCTTGGGAGTTCATCGTAAGCGTCGATGAAATCGATTAGCTGGGTACACAATGTGGAGAAAGACATTCTGTATTTTATTTAATTTCCCTTGTAAGTAAGATAAACACCGAAAAGAATAGAAGAATTTGTACTTGTTTAAAACTAATATGTATTCGAGTTAAAATCGTGCAAATGTAATAAAAAAAAAATTTTTTTTTTTATTTGCAAATTTGGGAAACTATGCTGTTGTATACTACGGTGCAATTAGCTAACGCCGTGGCACTTGGGTAGGTACGCACGTCAGGCAAGTACACCGTAGGATAAAACGGGGTCCTTTAAACAAATAAAAAGGAACACAAAGGATTTCAATTAATTATCCTTTTATTTAATTCAAATTAAATACAAGTTTTGCCGTTATTATTTAATGTGATTACTCTATTAACTTCTCCGTCGTGGCCCTTGGATGAGTACGTGTGCAGAAGTCCTCCTCCAGTCGTCGAAGCTCCGTTTATATAGATCAATATTGCTGATCTTGCAATATTGAATATTCCCATGTTCTTAGTTCTTCTTTTGTAGTTGTTGTTGCTTTTACATAAAAAATCTTGACGTGTGTTGTTGTTGTTATTGCCAGCGATCGGATTGCAATTGTGCATTCGCTGTACTAGTGCTGATGTTTGTTAACCGTGCTTATACTGTGCCAATGTTGTTGTTGTTACCAGCGGCCGAACTGCATGTTTGCATTTGTCAGCAATTTTACGCTGGACAGTGTTTTTGAGTAGCATGGAATCACCTTGAAGTGAAATTCATAAATGCAGGTCACTGCCTTTTGCTTTTGGGTCTTTTAGCTTTCTTTCCTTTTGTTTATGCTTCATTCGCACTTTGTTGTTTTGATTTAGTTTGCGAGCGTGTAGAAGGAGGAGGAAAAATATGTTTGTGAGTCTAAGCGAGATCGCGACTCACAACAATGCCCACAGTTCAGAGCACCGGCTGATTTGAAAATTTCACTTGACTTTCTTTCGAAATAGTTCAATGCACTTGTCCGTGCAATCAAATTGAAGCAAAAACGAAATGAAAAACGGTTAAGCTCTTTCACACTAACAAAGGAGCGGCTTTTTCTTTGATATTCTTCTTTACACGATTGGCGCTTAGGCTTTGTAGAATACGAACAGTGGCGCATAAGCTAAATAGAAACAAAAAAAACGCGAGCACTTCTGTTATATGACGAGAATGCAAGCAGTGGCGGGCTTTGGGTGCGTTGTTTGTATGAATATATGTGAATGTATATATATTACCGATTTTTCGCGGGTTTTCTCGTAACGGAAAATACCGATATAATGAGAGAGGAGAGAAATTTTTTGTTTTTAGAACGAAGTTCTTTATGAAACGATAGCGACAGGGGACCTAGTCGAGAAAAAGTGAAAAACCGCTATAAAATCCGCGTTACCTAAATTGAAGTTCGCAAAAAAGGGTATAATAACCTTTGCAAAAAGAAAGAAATATACATATATTTACGTAAAATGACTTGCTGATGCGGCCGAGATATTATACTTTTTTAGGCGACACTTATTTCCGACGATATCCCGAAAAAACAATTAATTATTAAATTCAGAAACTACACAGACACATACATCCATAAATGCATTCAAACAAAACAATATGTGGTGCTGCCAGACTGAACGTTTTCAGAATAACTCCGATTAGTAGGTTGTTGCAAATATATAAGGGCATTTTAGGTAGCTTATAATTTTTTTGCGCTATCGAAGTATACGTCAATTCGTACATAATTAAAACATATTTAAAATCATCGTCTGTACTCCGGGGGCTGCGGATGTAATATCGGTGTGAAAAATATCGATACTTTAAAACATCTTTATGTATGATAATTCGCATTTTCAAGACTATCTCATTTGTGATGGAAAACCCTTTACACGTATGCTTTTTTAGTTCCAGTATATTCTGCTTATCTAACTTAGCACTTTGAGGGCTCAACGCTGTTAAAGTAAATTGAAAGGAAGTAACGAACTCACTACTTTGAAGAAAGGAAATCAGAGTTGAAATTTCGATTACAGGTTGACAGAAATATAGGAAATGTGTGACTTAAATGCAACCCTGTGAGTCCGATTACTTGTAATAAGCGTATGCGTTCAAGAAGCGACAGTAAGTCAAAGTTCTTAATTGTTTTTATACCCAGCGTAAGCAGGGTATATTAGGGTATCTTGTAACAGCCAGAATAACGCTCCGTAGATATAGACATATATATATATATTCTTGATCAGGATCAAAAATTCGATTTAGACATGTCCGTCTGTCCGTCCGTCCGTGTCCGGATCTCCTCCGAAACGGCTGGACCAATCAAGTCGAAATGTGGCACACAGGTATATCGGGGTCCGAGTATGATCCTAACTAAAAATGGAAGACATCCGCTCACTGCCACGCCCACAAATGAATTTAATGTGTTTTCAGTAAAATGCTTGTAACTTGCGAACCACTCAACACATTCCATTGATAAATGGTCGCCGCCCTCCGTGAGTCACGCCCACAAATAAGGGCTTATCGTAACTTGTGAAGTAAAAGGCGTAGAAGCTTCAAATTCGCAACATAGGTTGACCAAGACGAATGAAAGGTGTAAGAAACAATTTTATGAGGCCCGCCCACTGCCACGCCCACTGCCACGCCCACAAATGGAGATTTTTCGTAACTTCCGAAGTAAAAAGCGTAGAAGCTTCAAATTCACAACATAGGTTGACCAAGGCGAAGGAAAGGTGTAGGAAAAAATTTGTGGCTCGCCCACTGCCACGCCCACAAATGAAGATTTTTCGTAACTTCCGAGGTTAAAGGCGTAGAAGCTTCAAAATCGCAACATAGGTTGACAAAGGTAAATGAAAGGTGTAGGAACAAAAATGTATGTAGCCCGCCCACTGCCACGCCCACAAATGGAGAATTTTCGTAACTTCCGAAGTAAAAGGCATATTTGTTAACCGTGCTTATACTGTGCCAATGTTGTTGTTGTTACCAGCGGCCGAACTGCATGTTTGCATTTGTCAGCAATTTTACGCTGGACAGTGTTTTTGAGTAGCATGGAATCACCTTGAAGTAAAATTCATAAATGCAGGTTTTGCCTTTTGCTTTTGGGTCTTTTAGCTTTCTTTCCTTTTGTTTATGCTTCATTCGCACTTTGTTGTTTTGATTTAGTTTGCGAGCGTGTAGAAGGAGGAGGAAAAATATGTTTGTGAGTCTAAGCGAGATCGCGACTCACAACATCCCTCCCCCCTTTGAAAAGTGGAGAGCTGTTGATGTACGGATAGTCATCATGTGAATTCTTATGTTGCAAAATTTTGTTAGTAAGACGGCTGCTGTAGTTGTTTATTTTAACGGCTGCTGCTGCGGCTGGTACGCTACACGTTAATTGATGTAAGGCCTTTATAGTGTTATATGTTCCATCATAGAAGACGGCTGCTACGGTTGTGCCTATTAATGGCTGCTGTTGCGGCTGGTGCACTGCTAAGGCTGTTATATTGCAGCCCCCTCCCCTTTCTTGAGAAAAAGCTGTTATCGAAGATGCTGGTGACGTACTCGAGCCCGTTGAATTATATCTATTGTATTTCTACACATTTTCTTCATCATATATTTTCTTATTTTTCAAAAATTCTTTTATCTAAGTACATGTCATTTCAATATTTATTTATAATTTAATGAAAAGCTTCGATTCTGTACATTCTTCATCACATAAAACATAACTTATGGTTAAGGTACCCATTTAATTATTTCTTATTTTCTAATAGTTTAATTGCAAATGAACTATTTCTGTTTATAACTAGTTTAAAGACTTTTCCATTTAACTCTATTTTCTTTTGTTTCATTGCTCTTTTTTTCTTTCCTTTTTTCATGTCTTTCAATATTTCAAATAGGGTTTCTCTTTTTCTTTTTCCGTCATATCTTTATTTCCTTTTTCCCATTTTTTCAAAACTTCTGCTAGGAATTTTCTTGTTAATTTTATGGATTTTGTGCTTAAATTTTGTGATATCGGGTTGTAGCTTTTGTTATTTTTAATTTGAGGTTTTTGTCTGCGAATATAAATTTCTTCTTTACCGTTTTTTTTTTTTTGTACTTAATAAAAAGTATATTGTTTTTCATTTAACATATATAATTTGCTTTTCTATTCCTTATTTTTTTTTTTTAATATTCCCTTATATTTGGTGAATGGGTTTAAAATACTTATATATTTATATATTTTTTCTTTTTCATTTGAATATATATGTATATAAATTTTTATTCGAATATATAAGTATATAAAGATTTTCCTTCCATTCTTTTTATTTTAAAATTTTTAACATGGTTCGATTTTTTATTGAATGATGTTTTAATTAATAGTGATAAAACTGATTTTAGGTTTAAATGAGTGCGTTTTTTTGTTCATAAAGGTTATAATTTTTTATTTAATTAAATTTTTTTTTTGTATAAGTATATTTTTTTATATGAACTCATTTCATCTTCTTCCGAATTTTAATTTTTTCGATTTCTTGTTTTCTTCTCTTCTTTTTCAAATAAGTAGTAAATGATTTTATCTAACTGCAAAAATACCTATATTGCAAGGTATTGCCTTGAATTGAATCTTCTGAGTATATACAAATATTTTGTAAATATCTGTATATGGTTGTTTATACTCACCACTGTAATTTGCTTTGCTTACTCTACCGGCTCGGTATCGCTTTGTTTTTTGTTCCGACTTCTTGGTTAACCTAAAAAATAATTAAAATTCATATTATGTACCCTGAGCCCCTCCTGGTTGTTTCAAAGTCGTGTCTCTCTTTGCCTATAAAGGTGCCCTTACAATATGAGATAAAACCGATGTTGCAAAAACTTTAAAATTCGTATGTTAAATATTTTAAAACCAATTTTTTTTTTTAACTCTATTCTTTAAAGCAGGAAAAAAAAACCGAAATTTATTTAAACCATTTGTTTTTCGTCGCCATTCCTTATGTAGATATCGCAATAAGCGATTTAAAAAAGAAAGATTTTGTGACAATAATTATAAAAACAGTCAGCTCTCGTTTGAATCGAGATAAACAGATGTTTTTTGGAAAAATGTTTTTAATTAGACTACGGCACATTGTAGTTATGGGCGAATATTTTTCCCAGAGATTTTGAATTCATTAATTTTTTAAAATTCCAGGACTTTACATTTGGCCAAAAACTCTTACCCCGCTTTTACTTATTGAAGAAATTGTTACCGCGTTTTGCATTGCCTTTGACTTTTAAATATGAGCTTTCAAAATTCTGCCATTAAATATTGCTATTTAACTGACTCCTTCTCAATTTTTTATGTTTCTGGTGGGTTTTTTTCATAATATTTTCACCTACTTCTTTATTACCATTAGTACCATCTCTTCTAGTTTATCCTCGACCTCCTTGTCGAATTCAACTTCAACTATTTTTACCACAAAAACTATTATCGACCTCCTCGTCGAACTCGTAGTCCGTTTCATTAAACTTTTTATTAACAATATCCCCACCGCTAGAAAGTCCCTTCTTATCCTCAATTTCTTTTTTCTGAATTTTCATATCGTTCAACACTAATTTCAAGCAAATCGGTGCCACTTTCGCTTCCCTCGCTTTGATCGTAACTGCCTCTGCAATACAAATCTTATCGATGCTGGGAACGACGAGTTGAAGTGACTCGTTTTTATTCATCAAATTTTCAATTCTTTGGTCTTCTTTAGCTGGTTCGTTTTTATTATCTACCTGGCAAAGAGATATGATACTTTCTTTATCTTGTCCCTTTTCTTCAATTTCATATAAATTTTCTTTTTGGATAATTACATCGCCAAAGTTTACGTTTGGTTTCATCATTTTTTTTTACATAATAATTCTTTTCCACTGTTATGTTTTTTAGCTTAAAGCTTTTAGAATCTTCTTCTACCTCTTCTAAGAGTATTTTTGAAAATTCTAGCTCCTCTAATTTATATTCTTCCTTGTTATCTACGAATTCAACTTTCTCTTTATTTGAGGAGACTAGATTAGGCCTATAAATTTTGACATTTAATATGGCGTTCCGGTCTATTGGCCTTGACCGGGCGCTGGGAGTTTCCCTGGCCATTATTTATCATTTGTTGCTCTTTACAAAATTTGGATATATGTCCAAACTGTGAGCATTTGAAACATTGAATATTTGCGTTATTCGAAGGTTGGTTTCTTTCATTTCCTCCCGCGTTAAAATTCTCTGCTCTAATTCTACTAAAATTTTTCCCTCTGTGTTGATTTTGGACTCGCCCAAATGGTTTATTCTTCTGTTGCTGATTGTTCTGCATATTATTTTTTTCCTGTCGTTGCTTACAAAAGGGGGTGCTAGAATGACCATTTAACTGACAAATATTGCAAAATAGCGATTTCATTTTATTAAAACAATTCACCTCTAAATGACCTATTTTTCCACAATATGTGCATATTTGCGGATTTAAACTCAGAGCCGTAACATTTTTATAGTTACATTGTTCACTATATTGGTGTCCATATTGAGCACAACTGGTGCAAAAAGGCGTATTTTTTCTTTGTGCACAGATATCCCAAGTATGGCCCTCTAAATTGCAAAAAGAACACTTAATCTTTTGTGTTCCTACTGGGGGTTTTTTGTTTATGGAATAGATGTTTCGAATGTTTTCTGCATGGAGGTCTTCTGACTCTTCTGCTAATTTTATCAAGTCTGAAGTTTGTTTATCCTTTGAACCTTCTAGTCTATTCTGCATATACGGATCTTTTACCCCAAAAATGAATTTGTTGGTTGCCAGTTTCCTATATTCCTAATGAAGATAATGCTTCTATGTCATTCCAGGATTTTTTAATTAAAATTCTGCTTCATTTAATAAGAATTCTATTCTACCACCGAATGCTGATGCTCTCTCGTCCTCCTGTTGCTCTGCGCTAGCTATTTCTGACCTAATAGTTTCCAGGCTTCGCTTTTTTTAAAATTCTCTTTTTATTAAATCGCAAAGTTCATCTAAACTATTTATTGTTCTCCGGCTTACTTTCATGTAAGCCATGCCTGTAAATTGGTTTTTAATGCACTTTATAATGTCTATTATATTGAAATTACCAACTACACTCTTTAATACTTCAACCCCTGTGACAAACTTATCAACCTCTAGACTTAATTCTCGATTGTTCGACCCTGAGAAGTACGGTACTAGTCTATTGACCTTTTCCATCAATTCATCTACTTGAGGTGGATTCGACATGGCTATGATTACTGTTGGTAAATTTAGGTTCGTTGGTGTTAAAAAATATTCCGTATTTGTCTTTGTTTAGGTTTTCCTCTCTTACTAGCTCCCTTGCTTCTATTAAAATTATTATTTTTTTTTTTTTAAGTGATTCTAATTCTTGAATTTAAAAAAAAATAAATCTATCAGACGGGGCTCACGTTATTATTGTACAATTTCAAAATTTTTGTGCACTCACCTTTTGATGTTCCGATTTCGGTGCTTGATTCGCCGTTCGTTTTGTTCCCGCTGAAAATGTCACCAGTTTTTTTTCTGAGTTGGGCTGCTACCGTCGATAATTTATTTAAAAAATATTTATTTTCATTTTCATAAGGATATTTATTTTGAAAGTATTGGTATTCTTTAAAATTTTAAATTTTAGTTTTGTTCAAGCTCCTTCAGAACAGATATATCGAAATATAATCTATTCTTAAAAATCACTATCGCTCATGCAATTTTAAAATTGGTAATGTAAATACACTGTTCAAAACTTGCAAAGTTCCAACTTATTGATTGCACACGATAAATAATTTCTTGAAAGTCTTGATATCCTCAAACAAAATAATTTAATTTCAGTTTTATTTAAGCTCTTTTAGGTCAGATATATCGGAATATAATCTGTTCTTAAAATTCACAATCGTTCATGCAATTTTAAAGTTGGTAATATAAATACACTGTTCAAAACTTGCAAAGTTCCAACTTATTGATTGCATACGATAAATAATTTTTTTTCAAGCACTTTAATAAAACTGTGTTCGTATCCAACTGAAAGTCAGTCGAATAACGGCTGCGCCATAAATGTTGTATCCTACGGTGCAATTACCTAACGCCGTGGCACTTGGGTAGGTACGCACGTCAGGCAAGTACACCGTAGGATAAAACGGGGTCCTTTAAAAAAATAAAAAGGAACACAAAGGATTTCAATTAATTATCCTTTTATTTAATTGAAATTAAATACAAGTTTTGCCGTTATTATTTAATGTGATTACTCTATTAACTTCTCCGTCGTGGCCCTTGGATGAGTACGTGTGCAGAAGTCCCTCCTCCAGTCGTCGAAGCTCCGTTTATATAGATCAATATTGCTGATCTTGCAATATTGAATATTCCCATGTTCTTAGTTCTTCTTTTGTAGTTGTTGTTGCTTTTACATAAAAAATCTTGACGAGTGTTGTTGTTGTTATTGCCAGCGATCGGATTGCAATTGTGCATTCGCTGTACTAGTGCTGATGTTTGTTAACCGTGCTTATACTGTGCCAATGTTGTTGTTGTTACCAGCGGCCGAACTGCATGTTTGCATTTGTCAGCAATTTTACGCTGGACAGTGTTTTTGAGTAGCATGGAATCACCTTGAAGTGAAATTCATAAATGCAGGTCACTGCCTTTTGCTTTTGGGTCTTTTAGCTTTCTTTCCTTTTGTTTATGCTTCATTCGCACTTTGTTGTTTTGATTTAGTTTGCGAGCGTGTAGAAGGAGGAGGAAAAATATGTTTGTGAGTCTAAGCGAGATCGCGACTCACAACAATGCCCACAGTTCAGAGCACCGGCTGATTTGAAAATTTCACTTTGACTTTCTTTCGAAATAGTTCAATGCACTTGTCCGGCAATCAAATTGAAGCAAAA
>CM035806.1:70782029-70888985 GCA_020466095.1 Chlorops oryzae
ATGACGTCTGGTTAAAAGAATCATTAAAAGAAATGTTGTTTTAACATGGTTACATGTTAGCTCAACCAGTCATTTTGCAATGTTAAAGGAACAGTTACTACATGTCATATTAACATTTTTAAGATCAACCTTTCAGCAGGTTGAATTAAAAGACGACCTTGCTCGTTATAAAAAAGAAATTTTTATTTAATGTTATTGTAGTATCAGAATTTTGTCTAAGTTTTGTTGTTTCTTTTGGCCGTAATTAGAAGAAAAAAATTGTGTTTTCGAAAGTAACTCATAGGAGAAGATTCCTCATGATGACTGATAATTTCAGTCTAAATAACGAGAAATAAAGTTAATCAATAACCGGAGAAAAAAGCAAATATGTATATTAAGGTGGCCGCCAAATGTATGGAAAAAAATAAGTGCATTCGTATTCACGCTCCTTGTGATTTAAAATGTTGGTATCTATTGAAAACTTACTCGTGCAAAATTTTGTGGCGATTGGGTAATGTTTAGAGGGCGCTCATGGCCCCCGAAGTTGAGATAAATGTTGTTTTCATAACTTAAAATTGCCATAACTTGAGATGTGTTGCTGCTAGCTATAGACAATGTTCCGTAGCACTTCGTATTTTTTAAAACTGCATATTTCGTTCTCATGTCTCAAAGCTCTATCTCAACACATAAAAATATTTTCCTAATACGACCCGATTTTTAAAGGAAATTCGTTTTTTGTATTTTGCGGTTTAATCTGACCTCTGACAGAAATAATATCTTTGACCAGCCCCCCTTATTTTTGTTTCAGCTAACTTTTTTTCTTAGGCTATGAAGCTCTATCTCAACAATTTAAGGGACTTACCATAGAAAAATGTAGAAAGTTGCGATTTTTTCCCTCCATGGGTGCAATAACAATCCGAGAAAGTTAACAATGAGTGGAAACCTCTGTTTTATGAATAAAGTATCATTTCTCATCATTCAATATGCTGATCTATCCTTCATGTTCAAACTAGCTGTCATACAAAATTTCCCATGTTAAAGGTAGCTGGAATTTGATGAAGACAACATTGCTCAAAGTTGCCCTTCTTGGAGATGGTTAAATACGTAATAATAGATATATTTACATCAAAAGACATGTCATTATCATTGGCGTTTTTAAATAATTAAAAAAACAAAAATTGATGCTACTAATTAAAAATAAAAAAGTTTTAAAAACGTGAGCATTTGTAGTAGCACAAATATGCAATAATAACCCTAAACGAGCTTGAAAAATAGAAAAAAGTTAGTATTGTGATCATATAAAAACTTTGCCAACTTTTTTCTATTTTTCAAGCTCGTTTAGGGTTATTATTGCATATTTGTGCTACTACAAATGCTCCCGTTTTTAAAACTTTTTTTTTTTAATTAGTAGCATCAATTTTTGTTTTTTTAATTATTTAAAAACGCCAATGATAATGACATGTCTTTTGATGTAAATATATCTATTATTACGTATTTAACCATCTCCAAGAAGGGCAACTTTGAGCAATGTTGTCTTCATCAAATTCCAGCTACCTTTAACATGGGAAATTTTGTATGACAGCTAGTTTGAACATGAAGGATAGATCAGCATATTGAATGATGAGAAATGATACTTTATTCATAAAAAAGAGGTTTCCACTCATTTTTAACTTTCTCGGATTGTTATTGCACCCATGGAGGGAAAAAATCGCAATTTTCTACATTTTTCTATGGTAAGTCCCTTAAATTTTTGAGATAGAGCTTCATAGCCTAAGAAAAAAAGTTAGCTGAAACAAAAATAAGGGGGGCTGGTCATAGATATTATTTCTGTCAGAGGTCAGATTAACCCGCAAAATACAAAAAACGAATTTCCTTTAAAAATCGGGTCCTATTAGGAAAATTTTTTTATGTGTTGAGATAGAGCTTTGAGACATGAGAACGAAATATGCAGTTTTAAAAAATACGAAGGGCCACGGAACATTGTCTATAGCTAGCAGCAACACATCTCAAGTTATGGCAATTTTAAGTTATGAAAACAACATTTATCTCAACTTCGGGGGCCATGAGCGCCCTCTAAACATTACCCAATCGTCACAAAATTTTGCACGAGTAAGTTTTCAATAGATACCAAGATTTTAAATCACAAGGAGAAAGAATAAAAACACTTGTGCCTAAAAGGCCACCTTAATGTATATATTATTTTTCGTCTAATTACGGCCAAAAGCAACAAAACAAAATTTTTAGTTAAAATATCTTAAACTAGCTTTTGAGCCGAGCGGCTTTTACATTGTTACATAACAAGTGTGTATTGCTAAAAAATGAACATTATTTATGTTTATATAAAATGGGTCAGTATTTCTTTCGCCAAGTATATATGCCTCACCTTCGTCCGACATTTTAATACGCACCTTTTTATTTGGAATTTCACCAAAATACTTAAGTTTCGACTTCTATTTATTCAATGCACGCAGTTCAATGTTTGCTACAACACTCTAGAAAACTCGGAACAAAATGGTTTCTAGGCCTGCTGAGCATCAATCGATTAATGTTAATTAACTTTTTTTTATCGAAAATACATAAACTTCCTATCGACACTGCAATAGCGTTGTTGGAGTTTAAATAACATTGCTGATTGTTAGATTAACATTACACACTGCTCTTTTAACACTTTGTGTCACATGTTATCTGAACATGTTGTGTATAGTTGAGTTCGCCAGGTTAATTTGTTCAATTTGTTTTTGTTTTCCATACATGTTTTCATATGTTAATTTAACATGTGTCATGTTGACATTTTTTTCGCTGAGTGTATGGGCACCTGCAAGAGCTTCATCGACATACATCATATTTTTCAAAATACTTGCTGCTAAAGGGAGTGAATTTTCAACGTCGTTGGCTAATTGAATTAGAGTTCGAATTGCCAAGTAAGGTGCGCAGTTGACCTCAAAGGTAACTGTTTTTAGTTCATATTCCTCCAGGGGATTGGAGGGGGATTGACGAAAGATTAGTCGCTGAAAGAGAGTGTGGGATTCATGCACTCGTATTTGACGATACATTTTCTCTAAATCGCCATTGAATACGAATCGAAATAATCGCCACTTTACAATTAAAATAGTGAGATCTTGTTGAAGAGAGGGACCTACATAGAGAATGTCGTTGAGACTTTTACCATTTGCCGTTTTACATGAGGCATTGAAAACTACACGAACTTTTGTTGTCGTGCTTTCTGGCTTAAAAACAGCGTGATGAGGCAAATAATAAAGTGGAAATTGATCAGGCGTCGAGACTTTTTCCATATGACCTAACTCCAGGTATTCCATGACGACTTTGTCATATTGGGCCTTTACATCGGGAGATTTTAATAAGCGAAGCTCATTGCGCAGAAACTGTCTCTTGGCGATTTCTCTTGACGAACCGATGCTTTTATTAAGAGATTTAAATGGAAGACGAACAACATATCAACCATCAGAATCACGGGAAGTGGTATTTACAAATAGATTTTCACACAGTCTTTCTTCTTCAGTGAGAAAAGGCTTTTTTGGAAGATCCTCAATTTCCCAAAATCTAGTCATTTGGTCGTTTAGTGAAATGTCATTTATTGACGACAAAAATACTCGAATATTGTTAGAGGTCTGGAGCCCCACTCTCCCTAAAAAGATCCATCCAAAAACTGTATTTTGTGCCATGAGAGAGCCACAGGCGTTTTTCCTAATACCATTGAGGAGAATGAAAGGATAAATATCGGCTCCAATTAAAATATCAATTTCGTTACTTTTCCAAAATTGTTTGTCAGCGAGTTTGAGATCAGAGGGAATTTGGATTTTATTAATATCCAGGGAATATGTAGGAATATGTTCCGTTAAATAGGGAAGAACGAGTCCTGAAACTTCAATTTGAATCTCAGCATTGTTGGGAGAGCCTAAAACAAACTCAACTGATTTTATTGTCCGAGCGGAGACAGTTCTATTGATTCCTGAAATTTGTGCATTCACCTTCTTTTCTGGCAGTTTTAATATTTTTTGAAGGCGTTCAGTAATGAAAGTGCCTTCAGATCCAGGATCAATTAACGCTCGGGCTGTATAGGCAACGCCGTGATGGTAAATGTGAACCATAGCTGTGCCAAGCAAAACTTGACGTGAAGAAATGGCCACATGAGCTTGAACATTGATAGTGTTTTCTGCTGCAGAACTAGTTGACGTAGTGGCAGCTTCAGATTGATTTGGATTTTGAGAATTCTCTATTACCTGAGTGGGATGAGCTTGTCTCGTAAAAGTTGTATTTTGATGGGAGCTATACGAATTATTTTGATAAGGTGCATTGTCACGATGTAGAAGAGTGTGATGCCTCTTATGGCATTTGGAACAATTGTGAGCACTGGTACAATTTTTAAAAGAATGAGAATTAGCGAGACAATTAATGCACAAATTATTCTGTTTCACTTTATTGAAACGCTCCTGAACGCTAAGTGCTAGAAATTTAAAACAACTTTTTGTTGCATGCTCCCGAGATGAACACACACAACAACCTGATTTATTTGTTTTTGCTTGATATGTGTTAACTCGATTAGCTTTGGGCGCTTCCGATTGGTTTTCTTTCGACATAGGCGGAGCTGGAGACCTAGACGTAGATGCTGAGTCAAATTTTTCTCGGAAATCAGAGACTGATTCTAATGTACCGATTTGTGAGGAATGCATCTAAGTCTTTCCATTTCGGGATTTCTGTTTTATTTGTTAAAGTTTGTTCCCAAAGAGCTAAACTGAGAGTGGGCAATTTTTACGAACACAAATATGTAAAAATAGCATCCCAACTTTCAACTTCTATTTTGTACATTTCCAAAGTGGAAATACAATTATTAATTTCCCGTTGTAGGCCTTAAAGTGCAGCGCTAGATTCAATTGTCACTGGTTTGAGGTTGAATAAAATCTTGAGCTGACTATTGACAAGAATGCGCCTATTATCATATCGCTCGACTAAATTTTTTCATGCAACGAGAAATCCTTCGTGAGTTAAAGGACACTTCTTAACGATTTCATGCGCTTCGCCGCGCGTTTTTTGAATTAAGTGATATAATTTTTCGACAGGGGACAACCGAGTATTCGAAATATAAATTGCTGTAAATAAATCCCTAAAAGTGGGCCACGATAGATAATCCCCTTCGAATATATTGGTATCACACGGCGGGAGTTTTAATTGCGAACAGTCATTGAGAGAACTAAAACCGGGAAACCCAGAAGTATCCGATATGTTCAACGACTTCGATGAGAACTCATCCATTTCAGCTACACATTTCAAAAAAGCGGCATAACTTTCTTTATACTGATTTTTTAAAGCGGAAATATCTTCGCTAGTCTTGCCCTTTTTCGTTGCATTTTGGAGTGTGGAGTGGTACTCTCGCTTGAGTAAATCCCATAAAGCTTGAATTTCTTTTTTTTGAATTTCAATAGTAAAATTAGTATGAGCAGCTCTTGGGAGTTCATCGTAAGCGTCGACGAAATCGATTAGCTGGGTACACAATGTGGAGAAAGACATTCTGTATTTTATTTAATTTCCCTTGTAAGTAAGATAAACACCGAAAAGAATAGAAGAATTTGTACTTGTTTAAAACTAATATGAATTCGAGTTTAAATCGTGCAAATGTAATAAAAAAAAATTTTTTTATTTTTATTTTTTTTATTTGCAAAATTGGGAAATTATGCTGTTGTATACTACGGTGCAATTAGCTAACGCCGTGGCACTTGGGTAGGTACGCACGTCAGGCAAGTACACCGTAGGATAAAACGGGGTCCTTTAAACAAATAAAAAGGAACACAAAGGATTTCAATTAACTATCCTTTTATTTAATTCAAATTAAATACAAGTTTTGCCGTTATTATTTAATGTGATTACTCTATTAACTTCTCCGTCGTGGCCCTTGGATGAGTACGTGTGCAGAAGTCCTCCTACAGTCGTCGAAGCTCCGTTTATATAGATCAATATTGCTGAGTAGCATGGAATCACCTTGAAGTGAAATTCATAAATGTAGGTCACTGCCTTTTGCTTTTGGGTCTTTTAGATTTCTTTCCTTTTGTTTATGCTTCATTCGCACTTTGTTGTTTTGATTTAGTTTGCGAGCGTGTAGAAGGAGGAGGAAAAATATGTTTGTGAGTCTAAGCGAGATCGCGACTCACAACATCCCTCCCCCCTTTGAAAAGTGGTGAGCTGTTGATGTACGGATAGTCATCATGTGAATTCTTATGTTGCAAAATTTTGTTAGTAAGACGGCTGCTGTAGTTGTTTATTTTAACGGCTGCTGCTGCGGCTGGTACGCTACACGTTAATTGATGTAAGACCTTTATAGTGTTATATGTTCCATCATAGAAGATGGCTGCTACGGTTGTGCCTATTAATGGCTGCTGTTGCGGCTGGTGCACTGCTAAGGCTGTTATATTGCAGCCCCTCCCCTTTCTTGAGAAAGAGCTGTTATCGAAGATGCTGGTGACGTACTCGAGCCCGTTGAATTATATCTATTGTATTTCTACACATTTTCTTCATCTTATATTTTCTTATTTTTCAAAAATTCTTTTATCTAAGTACATGTCATTTCAATATTTATTTATAATTTAATGAAAAGCTTCGATTCTGTACATTCTTCATCACATAAAACATAACTTATTTCTGTTTATAACACTGTCAAACAAAAAAAAAGCAACTGAATATTTGTACAATTTTCCTGTAGATCTCGGCCTCCTAAGCAAGAAAAAAAATTTTTTTAATTTTTTTATGGAAGAGTTTTTGAGAAAAAATTTTTTGAAATTTTTTTCAGTGCATTTCGTAGGTGCACTTGCTATTTCAAGCATATCTCGGGCCCCGATCTACCGATTTTAATAAATATATTTTCCAAATATAGATAATTAAGCTCCCTACAACTTTTAGAAACAAAGTTTTTGATTTGCATGAGTAGTTTTAGTGCTAGAGGTGCAATTATACAAGAAAATTGTGTTTTTTTCAAAAAAATCAGGGTAAATTTTTCATATAAAAATTTGTAAAAAATAGAAATCGAAGTGGAAAACCCATTTTCAAATTTTTTGCGTATAGCTAAGTATTTCTTCTAAAAAATAAGCCCCGTTTGGCTAAAAGCGGTGAAAAATTTACGGAGCTATGATTTTTTTGCCAAAACACTAAAAAATCGATATTTCACAATTTTTGCTTTGTTCACAAAACTTGTTCATATGAGCCGAAATTATTTTATGAAGGTGCAATTGAGTAAATTTTCACATATATAAATGCATAAATGCTGCCTCTTTATTGATTAAAAATGAATGTCGTTTTGCCCTGCCTTTTAGAATATTGTGGTGGATTTGTTTACCTGCCGGTCTCAATGACCTGTACCAGATAAAAAAGGGTGCAGTGCTTTCCCTTAGTGGAAAAAAATATAAGGTATCATGAATACGTTTTGTGCGTTAACGTCAGTTTTTATACTAAACGTGTTTCTTTACTTTCAATTTTGCCTAATGAATTGAGCGTAGTATAAAATACCTGAGGTTTTGCATACTTTACATACATACTTACATACAGTATAGAAAATTTATGGCAATATATAAAAGGGTAACACTTATGCGTTTAGATTAGTAGTCTTGAACTAAATTTTGAACAACGTACATCAATTGAAAATAAAACAAATTTTAAAATATAAAAAAATGAGTAAAAGAACTCGTGTATTCATGTGCAAAAACAATCCGGACGATTTTTGCAATATTTGTGGATTATATATGTTAAAAAATAAAGGATTAGCGTTTACTGAAGCACTGCAAAAGCACTATTTCCATTACTTCGGTGTTTTGCCAACTCTCAATGAGCCGTGGACGCCTAAAAGAATATGTGACCTATGTCATAGAAAGTTATCAAAATGGGCTTCTGGAGAACGGTAAGAATTAAAATTTAATACGCTATAAAAAAAACTAACTATTTGCATTCTAGCTGTTACATGGATTTTGACACGGCAATGGAATGGAGTGAGCCCTTTTGTCACTCGGTGGACTGCTATTTTTGCCTTAGTGCAAGAAGTGGATTTGGGAAACATTTAAAATGGGAATACGCGAAAGTTGATTCGGTAAAATTTCCTCTACCTCATTCAAGTGATGTGCCTTATCCAGAATGCCCTGGCTCAGCACCCAAAATAGAAGGATCATCAGAGGAAATGCTGGGGTCTAGTGGAAGTCAGTTTGAAACAAGTTTAACGCAACGAATACTCTCACAGGCCGAATTAAATGACTGGATTCGTGATTTTGGTTTTTCAAAGGGTAAAGCTGAACTTTTTGCATCTAGAATGAAAGAACGCGGATTTGTGGCTCCTGATGTCAAAACAAGCATTTACAGAAATCGGCACTTGCAATACGGAAAATTTTACGCAAAAGTAGACGATATCTGTTTCTGCAGCAATATTTTAGGCCTATTCGAAGAGCTCAATGAAGTCTACAATCCCGGAGAGTGGCGTTTATTTATCGATAGCAACAAAGAGAGCTTAAAAGCTGTCCTCCTACACAATGGCAACCAAAAACCGTCTCTTCCTGTCGCATATGCATCGCATTCTAAAGAAACCTACGAAACAATGAAAACGCTTTTGGATCATATTGAATATGACAAGCATAGATGGAAAATATGCGCTGATCTCAAGGTAGTGGCAATTCTGTGCGGGCTTCAAGGAGGATATACAAAATATTGTTGTTTTTTGTGCAAGTGGGATAGTCGCGCTGACCACTTACACTATATTAAAAAAGATTGGCCTTTGCGAACCAACATTATAGTTGGTGCAGACAATATTCAACGCACTGCTCTCGTTGATAAAAATAATATTATATTACCGCCACTGCATATAAAATTAGGACTTGCTAAGAACTTTATAAAAAAATTGGCAAAAGATGGAACACAGGAAGCTTTTGCCCGCTTAAAGGCGATCTTTTCCTACCTTTCACACGCAAAACTCAAGGAAGGAGTTCTAAATGGTCCAGAAATACGTAAACTTTTGCAAGACGACGAGTTCTCAAGCCTTTTGTCCCCAGTCGAAGCAGCAGCGTGGAGCTCATTCAAACTTGTTATACACAATTTTTTGGGCAACCACAAAAGTCCAGATTACAAGCAAATAGTAAATAACCTACTAAAGAATTATAAGAAAGC
The DNA here is from genome assembly GCA_020466095.1 of Chlorops oryzae. Lineage (NCBI taxonomy): Eukaryota > Metazoa > Arthropoda > Insecta > Diptera > Chloropidae > Chlorops > Chlorops oryzae. The sequence continues at coordinate 70,791,159 of CM035806.1, forward strand.
CGAAGTACACATGTCGTTGAAGATCCACTTTCTCGATTCGCACTTGGATTTTTTCCCTGAAAACTTAGGAGACGTAAGCGATGAGCATGGCGAACGTTTTCATCAGCAATTAAAGGATATTGAAAATCGCTATAGCGGCCTTTTCGACACGGCAATGATGGGTGATTACGTGTGGTCCCTTGTGCGTGAAAATGATGGTAGTAAATATAAAAGACAAAGCGGAAGCAAGAACTTTTTTCAAATTGTATAAAAATAATTTTGGAAATAAATTTTTATTTCTTTAACACTTTTGCATTAGAGCTTATTTCACAAATGTTTTACAGGAGTTGTACCAATTTGGTAGTTCATGTTGTCTTAAAGTGGGCTGCATCACAGCGGCCCCGGTGTATGTATGTAAGTATGTAAGTATGTATGTAAAGTATGCAAAACCTCAGGTATTTTATACTACGCTCAATTCATTAGGCAAAATTGAAAGTAAAGAAACACGTTTAGTATAAAAACTGACGTTAACGCACAAAACGTATTCATGATACCTTATATTTTTTTCCACTAAGGGAAAGCACTGCACCCTTTTTTATCTGGTACAGGTCATTGAGACCGGCAGGTAAACAAATCCACCACAATATTCTAAAAGGCAGGGCAAAACGACATTCATTTTTAATCAATAAAGAGGCAGCATTTATGCATTTATATATGTGAAAATTTACTCAATTGCACCTTCATAAAATAATTTCGGCTCATATGAACAAGTTTTGTGAACAAAGCAAAAATTGTGAAATATCGATTTTTTAGTGTTTTGGCAAAAAAATCATAGCTCCGTAAATTTTTCACCGCTTTTAGCCAAACGGGGCTTATTTTTTAGAAGAAATACTTAGCTATACGCAAAAAATTTGAAAATGGGTTTTCCACTTCGATTTCTATTTTTTACAAATTTTTATATGAAAAATTTACCCTGATTTTTTTGAAAAAAAACACAATTTTCTTGTATAATTGCACCTCTAGCACTAAAACTACTCATGCAAATCAAAAACTTTGTTTCTAAAAGTTGTAGGGAGCTTAATTATCTATATTTGGAAAATATATTTATTAAAATCGGTAGATCGGGGCCCGAGATATGCTTGAAATAGCAAGTGCACCTACGAAATGCACTGAAAAAAATTTCAAAAAATTTTTTCTCAAAAACTCTTCCATAAAAAAATTAAAAAAAATTTTTTTCTTGCTTAGGAGGCCGAGATCTACAGGAAAATTGCACAAATATTCAGTTGCTTTTTATAAATTCCAAATTTGTTAAGCAGTGTAATTAGTTTAAAGACTTTTCCATTTAACTCTATTTTCTTTTGTTTCATTGCTCTTTTTTTCTTTCCTTTTTTCATGTCTTTCAATATTTCAAATAGGGTTTCTCTTTCTTTTTCCGTCATATCTTTATTTCCTTTTTCCCATTTTTTCAAAACTTCTGCTAGGAATTTTCTTGTTAATTTTATGGATATTGTGCTTAAATTTTGTGATATCGGGTTGTAGCTTTTGTTATTTTTATTTTGAGGTTTTTGTCTGCAAATATTAATTTCTTCTTCTACCGTTTTTTTTTTTTTTTTTTTTTGTACTTAATAATAAGTATATTGTTTTTCATTTAACATATATAATTTGCTTTTCTATTCCTTAATTTTTTTTTTTTCAATATTCCCTTATATTTGGTGAATGGGTTTAAAATACTTATATATTTATATACTTTTTTCTTTTTCATTTGAATATATATGTATATAATTTTTATTCGAATATATAAGTATATAAAGATTTTTCTTCCATTCTTTTTATTTTAAAATTTTTAACATGGTTCGATTTTTTATTGAATGATGTTTTAATTAAAAGTGATAAAACAAATTTTAGGTTTAAATGAGTGCGTTTTTTTGTTCATAAAGGTTATAATTTTTTATTTAATTAAATTTTTTTTTGTATAAGTATAAATTTTTTATATGAACTCATTTCATCTTCTTCCGAATTTTTAATTTTTTCGATTTCTTGTTTTCTTCTCTTCTTTTTCAAATAAGTAGTAAATGATTTTATCTAACTGCAAAAATACCTATATTTGCAAGGTATTGCCTTGAATTGAACGTCTTCTGAGTATATACAAATATTTTGTAAATATCTGTATATGGTTGTTTATACTCACCACTGTAATTTGCTTTGCTTACTCTACCGGCTCGGTATCGCTTTGTTTTTTGTTCCGACTTCTTGGTTAACCTAAAAAATAATTAAAATTCATATTATGTACCCTGAGCCCCTCCTGGTTGTTTCAAAGTCGTGCCTCTCTTTGCCTATAAAGGTGCCCTTACAATATGAGATAAAACCGATGTTGCAAAAACTTTAAAATTCGTATGTTAAATATTTTAAAACCAATTTTTTTTTTTTAACTCTATTCTTTAAAGCAGGAAAAAAAAACCGAAATTTATTTAAACCATTTGTTTTTCGTCGCCATTCCTTATGTAGATATCGCAATAAGCGATATTAAAAAGAAAGATTTTGTGACAATAATTATAAAAACAGTCAGCTCTCGTTTGAATCGAGATAAACAGATGTTTTTGGAAAAATGTTTTTAATTAGACTACGGCACATTGTAGTTATGGGCGAATATTTTTCCCAGAGATTTTGAATTCATTAATTGTTTTATCTTAAATTCCAGGACTTTACATTTGGCCTTTGAAAAACTCTTACTGCCCGCTTTTACTGTATTGAAGAAAATTGTTACCGCGTTTTGCATTGCCTTTGGACTTTTGAAATATTTTCTAAAATCTGCTGCTTCATTAAATATTGCTATTTCAACTGATTCCTTCTCGTGGGGATTTTTATGTCTATCTGGTGGGTTTTCTTTCATAATATTTTCACCTACTTCTTTATTACCATTAGTACCATCTCTTCTAGTACCAAAAGAATTATCCTCGACCTCCTTGTCGAATTCAACTTCTTTATTACTATTTTTACCACAAAAACTATTATCGACCTCCTCGTCGAACTCGTAGTCCGTTTCATTAAACTTTTTATTAACAATATCCCCACCGCTAGATAGTCCCTTCTTATCCTCAATTTCTTCTTTCTGAATTTTCATATCGTTCAACACTAATTTCAAGCAAATCGGTGCCACTTTCGCTTCCCTCGCTTTGATCGTAACTGCCTCTGCAATACAAATCTTATCGATGCTGGGAACGACGAGTTGAAGTGACTCGTTTTTATTCATCAAATTTTCAATTCTTTGGCCTTCTTTAGCTGGTTCGCTTTTATTATCTACCTGGCAAAGAGATATGATACTTTCTTTATCTTGTCCCTTTTCTTCAATTTCATATAAATTTTCTTTTTGGACAATTACATCGCCAAAGTTTAAGTTTGGTTTCATCATTTTTCTTTTACATAATAATTCTTTTCCACTGTCTATGTTTTTTAGCTTAAACTTTTAGAATCTTCTTCTACCTCTTCTAAGAGTATTTTTGAAAATTCTAGCTCCTCTAATTTATATTCTTCCTTGTTATCTACGAATTCAACTTTCTCTTTATTTGAGGAGACTAGATTAGGCCTATAAATTTTGACATTTAATATGGCGTTCCGGTCTATTGGCCTTGACCGGGCCGCTGGGAGTTTCCCTGGCCATTATTTATCATTTGTTGCTCTTTACAAAATCTGGATATATGTCCAAACTGTGAGCATTTGAAACATTGAATATTTGCGTTATTCGAAGGTTGGTTTCTTTCATTTCCTCCCGCGTTAAAATTATCTGCTCTAATTCTACTAAAATTTTTCCCTCTGTGTTGATTTTGCACTCGCCCAAATGGTTCATTCTTCTGTTGCTGATTGTTCTGCATATTATTTTTTTCCTGTCGTTGCTTACAAAAGGGGGTGCTAGAATGACCATTTAACTGTCAAATATTGCAAAATAGCGATTTCATTTTATTAAAACAATTCACCTCTAAATGACCTATTTTTCCACAATATGTGCATATTTGCGGATTTAAACTCAGAGCCGTAACATTTTTATAGTTACATTGTTCAATATTTTGGTGTCCATATTGAGCTCAACTGGTGCAAAAAGGCGTATTTTTTCTTTGTGCACAGATATCCCAAGTATGGCCCTCTAAATTGCAAAAAGAACACTTAATCTTTTGTGTTCCTACTGGGGGTGTTTTGTTTATGGAATAGATGTTTCGAATGTTTTCTGAATGGAGGTCTTCTGACTCTTCTGCTAATTTTATCAAGTCTGAAATTTGTTTATCCTTTGAACCTTCTAGTCTATTCTGCATATACGGATCTTTTACCCCAAAAATGAATTTGTTGGTTGCCAGTTTCCTATATTCGGCTAATGAAGATAATGCTTCTATGTCATTCCAGGATTTTTTAATTAAAACTTCTGCTTCATTTAATAAGAATTCTATTCTACCACAGAATGCTGATGCTCTCTCGTCCTCCTGTTGCTCTGCGCTAGCTATTTCTGACCTAATAGTTTCCAGGCTTACCTTTTTTAAAAATTCTCTTTTTATTAAATCGCAAAGTTCATCTAAACTATTTATTGTTCTCCGGCTTACTTTCATGTAAGCCATGCCTGTTAATTGGTTTTTAATGCACTTTATAATGTCTATTATATTGAAATTACCAACTACACTCTTTAATAATTCAACCCCTGTGACAAACTTATCAACCTCTAGACTTAATTCTCGATTGTTCGACCCTGAGAAGTACGGTACTAGTCTATTGACCTGTTCCATCAATTCATCTACTTGAGGTGGATTCGACATGGCTATGATTACTGTTGGTAAATTTAGGTTCGTTGGTGTTAAAAAATATTCCGTATTTGTCTTTGTTTAGGTTTGCCTCTCTTACTAGCTCCCTTGCTTCTATTAAAATTATTATTTTTTTTTTTTTAAGTGATTCTAATTCTTGAATTAAAAAAAAAATAAATCTATCAGACGGGGCTCACGTTATTATTGTACAATTTCAAAATTTTTGTGCACTCACCTTTTGATGTTCCGATTTCGGTGCTTGATTCGCCGTTGTGAATTTTTTTGATGTTTTCGTCGGTAACCACCTCTTTCGGGCGTCCACTGCGTTCACCGTCCTCCGTGCTCATTTCACCACGCTTGAATTTTGCATACCAATCAATTATTGTTGATTTTCCTGGGGCAGAGTCCGGAAACTCATTATCAAGCCAAGTTTTCGCTTCCACTGTATTTTTCCCCTTCAGAAACAGTATTTTATCAAAACACGAAATTCCTTTTTTTCCATTTTTTTCACAATAACAAAAGTTGCTTCACAAAAGACGCTCTATCTCACAAACTAATTGACTTACAGACCTCAAATTTTGACACGAATCATTTGAAGGTTGCCACTATATAAAAACAATATGCATTTAATACTAGCGACGCCATCTATGTGTCAGACCGGGGACTTATCAGCCAACCTGTTAAACGCTGCGATCCAAGGGTTGCAGCTTGTGGCTGCAGTGCGGTGGAAAAGACAGACAACCCCCTTTTCTTTGAATAAATCTAGTGCCTCAATCGACAGATGGGAATCATGGTTGTCGAGTAATAATAAAACTGGTCTTGATGTGCTCGGTCTGACACAGCGAATGAAATGCTTAGCAAAATCCAGGAAAGATTTTTCTGTCATCCAGCCACTTGGATGCGCTGCTCCTGCGCTACGGCTTGGTCCATCACGGATAAAGTGATCCTTAAATTTGACCCTGGGAAACACGAAAAAGGGAGGAATAAAATTGCCTGAAGCCGATACTGCTGCTGCTAACGTCACTAGAGTCTCTTTCAGCTGACGTAACTCTGCCAATTTGTTTTCTTCCTCGACGAGCAACGATACGATTTGGCTTCTGGACAGTTGTAACGCCAGTTTTGTCAACGTTCCAAATGTCAGATGCATCAAACATATGACGAGCAAGGACTTCTTTCAGATTATCAAAAAACTTGGTCACATTTGTTGGATTAAAGCTCGTTGCTCGGGACAAAGTGGTAGCCTCTGGAGTGCGTATGGACAATGTATTGTTCCTTTTCAAGAACGATGAAAACCAATCCGCACCAGCCATTTCGTGTTTTGCCCATGATGCTGGCATGGCGATTTTGACTACGGTTCCATACTGGTACGCCAATTTGCGAACTTCTTTTGGCGCCAGCCCATAGTAAATGTCCGATGCCTGCAGAATGTAGTTTCGTAGGGCAATTTCTTGTTCATCACTGAAAACCTGTAAAAAAATTTTTTGGTTTTCAAATCCTTTTATTTATTTTATGGTCTTATTTTATGCAATGTTTTATACATATATATAATCCTACTCACTTGTCGATTTTTCCGATACCCAACTGTCAAAATTGGCGTAGGATTTTCGTTCCCTTCGTTTTTAACTTTGGCTTTCAAACAATATCGCGACAATGTTCGCACAGGAATATTGAAATCCTTTGCAACCTCTCCTTTTTATACCCGACACACTCTGTGTCGAGGGTATATTGCGTTTGAGTGGTTGTGTGTAACACCCAGAACCTGTCGAGATAGACCATACAAAATATATATAGAAATGATCAGCGTCACCAGGAGATTCGATTTAGCCATGTCCGTCATGTTCGTTTTGTTCCCGCTGAAAATGTCACCAGTTTATTTTCTGAGTTGGGCTGCTACCGTCGATAATTTATTTAAAAATATTTATTTTCACTTTTCATAAGGATATTTATTTTTAAAGTATTGGTATTCTTTAAAATTTTAAATTTTAGTTTTGTTCAAGCTCCTTCAGAACAGATATATCGAAATATAATCTATTCTTAAAAATCACTATCGCTCATGCAATTTTAAAATTGGTAATGTAAATACACTGTTCAAAACTTGCAAAGTTCCAACTTATTGATTGCACACGATAAATAATTTCTTGAAAGTCTTGATATCCTCAAACAAAATAATTTAATTTCAGTTTTATTTAAGCTCTTTTAGGTCAGATATATCGGAATATAATCTGTTCTTAAAATCACAATCGTTCATGCAATTTTAAAGTTGGTAATGTAAATACACTGTTCAAAACTTGCAAAGTTCCAACTTATTGATTGCATACGATAAATAATTTTTTTCAAGCACTTTAATAAAACTGTGTTCGTATCCAACTGAAAGTCAGTCGAATACCGGCTGCGCCATAAATGTTGTATCCTACGGTGCAATTACCTAACGCCGTGGCACTTGGGTAGGTACGCACGTCAGGCAAGTACACCGTAGGATAAAACGGGGTCCTTTAAAAAAATAAAAAGGAACACAAAGAATTTCAATTAATTATCCTTTTAATTAATTCAAATTAAATACAAGTTTTGCCGTTATTATTTAATGTGATTACTCTATTAACTTCTCCGTCGTGGCCCTTGGATGAGTACGTGTGCAGAAGTCCTCCTCCAGTCGTCGAAGCTCCGTTTATATAGATCAATATTGCTGATCTTGCAATATTGAATTTTCCCATGTTCTTAGTTCTTCTTTTGTAGTTGTTGTTGCTTTTAGATAAAAAATCTTGACGTGTGTTGTTGTTGTTATTGCCAGCGATTGGATTGCAATTGTGCATTCGCTGTACTAGTGCTGATGTTTGTTAACCGTGCTTATACTGTGCCAATGTTGTTGTTGTTACCAGCGGCCGAACTGCATGTTTGCATTTGTCAGCAATTTTACGCTGGACTAGTGATGTAACGAATATTCGCATTCGCATTCGCGAATATTCGCATATTTTTTCACATTCGCATTCGCATTCGCAAAATGTTGCGAATATTTTGCGAATATATAATTAGCAGAAAATTGACCAAAAATGTAAACTTTAATCGATTTTTTAAATTTAAATTTAAATGCCAATATTTTAAAGAATTTTTTATGTGCTACCGTTACACAGATATTGCACTTAAAATCTGCTCTCTCACACACACTTGCATTTTCAATTTTGCCGATCCCTGAATTAAACGCATTTGGAATGCCTTTAAGTTCCTTCACATAAATTTGCATACAAGAACGACCGTCTGAGGGCTGCTAAACGAAAAACGACAATAACATTGCGTATTGCGCAGGGGCGTTATGCTTGCACGAAATCGTCGGATTAGTTTTGTTGTTGTCATGTGACTGTTTTTTTTAATACTTTGAAATTTAACATCGAAATGTGTAATTTCTTTTACTTATGAAAGAATTATTTTTTTCCAAAGTTGGTGCGCTATATAAATAAATGAATTGATTTGGTGATGTGTGCCAAATTTGAGATATAGATTCAAAAACTGAATATTCGCATTCGCATTCGCATTCGCGAATATGAGTAGGCATTCGCATTCGCATTCGCGAATGCTAAAATTTGACATTCGTTACATCACTACGCTGGACAGTGTTTTTGAGTAGCATGGAATCACCTTGAAGTGAAATTCATAAATGCAGGTCACTGCCTTTTGCTTTTGGGTCTTTTAGCTTTCTTTCCTTTTGTTTATGCTTCATTCGCACTTTGTTGTTTTGATTTAGTTTGCGAGCGTGTAGAAGGAGGAGGAAAAATATGTTTGTGAGTCTAAGCGAGATCGCGACTCACAACAATGCCCACAGTTCAGAGCACCGGCTGATTTGAAAATTTCACTTGACTTTCTTTCGAAATAGTTCAATGCACTTGTCCGTGCAATCAAATTGAAGCAAAAACGGTTAAGCTCTTTCACACTAACAAAGGAGCGGCTTTTTCTTTGATATTCTTCTTTACACGATTGGCGCTTAGGCTTTGTAGAATACGAACAGTGGCGCATAAGCTAAATAGAAACAAAAAAAACGCGAGCACTTCTGTTATATGACGAGAATGCTAGCAGTGGCGGGCTTTGGGTGCGTTGTTTGTATGAATATATAAAAGGTGAATGTATATATTTTACCGATTTTTCGCGGGTTTTCTCGTAACGGAAAATACCGATATAATGAGAGAGGAGAGAACATTTTTTTTTTTTTTTTCTAACGGGAGTTTTCTAACGGGAGTTAAAATCGGCACTTTTTCTCGTTTAAATTGTCGATTTTGAATTTGATAAAAGCGAAATTATCAAAGAGAACCCCAAGAAAATTAGAAAGTCACGCACCTGGAATTCGATGAGAGTATGTAATATTGAAAATATGAGGTGTGTGATGTCCAGTGGATGTATGTGATGTGTATGAGAAATGTGACGTGTGTGGTGTGTGTGAGAAATCCTCTCTTTTCAGCAGTGATCGTTTGGCACCTGCAGCGAGAAAGGCTGTTTATTAGGGATGTTCAAATTGTGGATGCGGAAATTCCAAAATCCGGATTGGCTTATCCGGCTCGAAGGACCAATAAATAGCTCAAATAGCGAGTGAGGGGGATCCGGAAAAAGCCGAGAAATAAAAAACGACAAAGAATTATTTTGTAATATATCGTTGAGATTTATTGCGAGTGAGGGAGATCCGGAATAAGCCGAGAAATAACAAGTTGAGTTGTGTCATAGGACACCAGATAAGAACGAAGTTCATTATGGTATTTATAAATGTTAGTAAATATAATTTGCAGCAAGGTTTTTCGCAAAACTCAATTGTTTTTATTAATCGAAAAATATATGTATACAAGACGGCTGTTCGTTGTTTTCAACTGTTTTTAACAAGCGAAAATGCGATACAGTATATTCTGCTTAGCTGCATTCAATTATTTTCCAGACAATTTTATGCACTTACGCGAAAAACGCACCTACCCGAAATTTTTTGCTGTATTTTTGAGTAACATATCAGAATGTCTTTAACAACACTTGAATTCTTAAAAGAACGCCGTCCAAATATTAATTTTATTAACAAACAAGTAAGAAAGCTAAAGTCGGTCAAGCCCGACTTTGAAATACCCAGCGTCCCGACGTTATGAGCGCACTATGTTTTGCTTCTCCATTTATGGGCGTGGCAGTGGGACGGCCACATAAATTATTTCCCTACACCTTTCATTCGCCTTGGTGAACCTATGTTGCGAATTTGAAGCTTCTACGCCTTTTACTTCGGAGGTTACGAAAAATCTTCATTTGTGGGCGTGGCAGTGGGCGGGCCACATACATTTTTTCCTACACCTTTCATTCGCCTTGCTGAACCTATGTTGCGAATTTGAAGCTTCTTCGCCTTTTACTTCGCAAGTTACGAAAATTCTCCATTTGTGGGCGTGGCAGTGGGCGGGCCAAATAAAATTTTTTCCTACACCTTTCATTCGCCTTTGTCAACCTATGTTGCGATTTTGAAGCTTCTACGCCTTTAACCTCGGAAGTTACGAAAAATCTTCATTTGTGGGCGTGGCAGTGGGCGAGCCAAAAAATTTTTCCTACACCTTTTATTCGTCTTGGTCAACCTATGTTGCGAATTTGAAGCTTCTACGCCTTTTACTTCACAAGTTACGATAAGCCCTTATTTGTGGGCGTGACTCACGGAGGGCGGCGTCTATTTTTTTCCAGGATATGTCCCTTTTTGTAGTTTACCAGTACACCAAATATCAATGAAATGTGTTGAGTGGTTCGCAAGTTACAAGCATTTTACTGAAAACACATTAAATCCATTTGTGGGCGTGGCAGTGAGCGGATGTCCTCCATTTTTAGTTAGGATCATACTCGGACCCCGATATATCTGTGTGCCACATTTCGACTTGATTGGTCCAGCCGTTTCGGAGGAGATCCGGACACGGACGGACGGAGAGACGGACATGTCTAAATCGATTCAATTTTTGATCCTGATCAAGAATATATATATATATATGTCTATATCTGCGGAGCGTAATTCTGGCTGTTACAAGATACCCTAATATACCCTGCTTACGCTAGGTATAAAAACAAATAAGTACTTTGACTTACTTTCGCTACTTGAACGCATACGCTTATTACAAGTAATCGGACTCACAGGGTTGCATTTTAGTCACACATTTCCTATATTTCTGTCGACCTGTCATCGAAATTTCAACTCTGATTTCCTTTCTTCAAAGTAGTGAGCTCGTTACTTCCTTTCAATTTACTTTAACAGCGTTGAGCCCTCAAAGTGCTAAGTTAGATAAGCAGAATATACTGGAACTAAAAAAGCATACGTGTAAAGGGTTTTCCATCACAAATGAGATAGTCTTGAAAATGCGAATTATCATACATAAAGATGTTTTAAAGTATCGATATTTTTCACACCGATATTACATCCGCAGCCCCCGGAGTACAGACGATGATTTTAAATATGTTTTAATTATGTACGAATTGAGGTATCTTTGATAATGCACAAAAAATATAAGCTACCTATAATACCCTTATATATTTGCAAAAACCTACTAATCGGAGTTATTCTGAAAACGTTCAGTCTGGCAGCACCACATATTGTTTTGTTTTGTTTGAATGCATTTATGGATGTATGTGTCTGTGTAGTTTCTGAATTTAATAATTAATTGTTTTTTCGGGATATCGTCGGAAATAAGTGTCGCCAAAAAAATTATAATATCTCGGCCGCATCAGCAAGTCATTTTACGTAAATATATGTATATTTCTTTCTTTTTGCAAAGGTTATTATACCCTTTTTTGCGAACTTCAATTTAGGTAACGCGGATTTTATAGCGGTTTTTCATTTTTTCTCGACTAGGTCCCCTGTCGCTATCGTTTCATAACGAACTTCGTTCTAATAAAAAACGACAAAGAATTATTTTGTAATATATCGTTGAGATTTATTGTAGAATCTTACGTTTTTGGTAGTGTGGATATTGTCCGCACGAGTTTGTCGCTGGTTGCGTGGCAGTATATTTCTTTATTCAGAGAGGGAGATGCGAGATGTAAAGATGTTGAAATTTAATTTGAGAACAAAGTAAACTTGAGATTTTTGACAGTGGTTTAACGTTCAGATCGCGCGATAGCTGTAAGACAACTGAACTCTTTTCAAGACATTGCTTGGTGCCGTGGCTTTCGCTTTCAGTGCAACATGTTGCGAAAGTCACGGTTGCATCTTTCGATGGCCAAGTCTTATACTGCTTTAGAGGGGGTTAATTGGCCGTCCACATTAACATTCTGCCCCCCTTGCAGTGCTACTGCAATCAACCACCAACAAACCGTCACGGGAGATTTTTGACATCGACTGTAACTAAATAGGAAGACAGTTTATATCATATTACAAATTATGATTCTTAAGATGGGGATGACATATGCAATTCAGTTCAAAAAAAAATTTTTTTTTTATTGTTAAATTCAAATGGGGAAAATATAGATATATATAATGAAAAATATGAGATTCAAACGGTTAACTGTTTCAGTTTGCAATGCCTGTCAGCACATAGCCGAAAATGGTGAGCTGTCCGAGTGGTCGACCATATTGTCCTTCCAGCAGTCCTGACCGCATAATTTTGGGATAAACATCCGCCCCCAGAATCAAGTCGATAGCCGCTAATCTATAAAAATGCGGATCGGCCAATTTGATTCCGGTGAATAACGACGTTATTCTTTCATCGACATCTTGATGGGGTGTAACTAACTTCATGTGCTCGTGAATTTGAGCCTTTTTTGTGATCTCGATGTTAAGATCCATCCTGGCCCGCAGACTCAATGTGCACACTTTATGGTTGTTCACCCGGTCAACGGTAACCCGAAGCTGATGTGCACATCTGCCGGTCAGAATGGACCCAACCGCGTTGGGATCGAGCAAGCCGGCTCGAACGACCACAATAAATAGCTCAGATAGCGAGTGAGGGAGATCCGGAATAAGCCGAGAAATAATAAAAACGACAAAGAATTATTTTGTAATATATCGTTGAGATTTGTTGTAGAATCTTACGTTTTTGGTAGTGTGGATATTGTCCGCACGAGTTTGTCGCTGGTTGCGTGGCAGTATATTTTTTTATTCAGAGAGGGAGATGCGAGATGTAAAGATGTTGAGATTTAATTTGAGAACAAAGTAAACTTGAGAATTTTGACAGTGGTTTAACGTTCAGATCGCGCGATAGCTGTAAGACAACTGAACTCTTTTCAAGACATTGCTTGGTGCCGTGGCTTTCGCTTTCAGTGCAACATGTTGCGAAAGTCACGGTTGCATCTTTCGATGGCCAAGTCCTATACTGCTTTAGAGGGGGTTAATTGGCCGTCCACATTAACATTCTGCCCCCCTTGCAGTGCTACTGCAATCAACCACCAACAAACCGTCACGGGAGATTTTTGACATCGACTGTAACTAAATAGGAAGACAGTTTATATCATATTACAAATTATGATTGTTAAGATGGGGATGACATATGCAATTCAGTTCAAAAAAAATTTTTTTTTTTTTATTGTTAAATTCAAATGGGGAAAATATAGATATATATAATGAAAAATATGAGATTCAAACGGTTAACTGTTTCAGTTTGCAATGCCTGTCAGCACATAGCCGAAAATGGTGAGCTGTCCGAGTGGTCGACCATATTGTCCTTCCAGCAGTCCTGACCGCATAATTTTGGGATAAACATCCGCCCCCAGAATCAAGTCGATAGCCGCTAATCTATAAAAATGCGGATCGGCCAATTTGATTCCGGTGAATAACGACGTTATTCTTTCATCGACATCTTGATGGGGTGTAACTAACTTCATGTGCTCGTGAATTTGAGCCTTTTTTGTGATCTCGATGTTAAGATCCATCCTGGCCCGCAGACTCAATGTGCACACTTTATGGTTGTTCACCCGGTCAACGGTAACCCGAAGCTGATGTGCACATCTGCCGGTCAGAATGGACCCAACCGCGTTGGGATCGAGCAAGCCGGCTCGAACGACCACAATAAATAGCTCAGATAGCGAGTGAGGGAGATCCGGAATAAGCCGAGAAATAATAAAAAACGACAAAGAATTATTTTGTAATATATCGTTGAGATTTGTTGTAGAATCTTACGTTTTTGGTAGTGTGGATATTGTCCGCACGAGTTTGTCGCTGGTTGCGTGGCAGTATATTTTTTTATTCAGAGAGGGAGATGCGAGATGTAAAGATGTTGAGATTTAATTTGAGAACAAAGTAAACTTGAGAATTTTGACAGTGGTTTAACGTTCAGATCGCGCGATAGCTGTAAGACAACTGAACTCTTTTCAAGACATTGCTTGGTGCCGTGGCTTTCGCTTTCAGTGCAACATGTTGCGAAAGTCACGGTTGCATCTTTCGATGGCCAAGTCCTATACTGCTTTAGAGGGGGTTAATTGGCCGTCCACATTAACATTCTGCCCCCCTTGCAGTGCTACTGCAATCAACCACCAACAAACCGTCACGGGAGATTTTTGACATCGACTGTAACTAAATAGGAAGACAGTTTATATCATATTACAAATTATGATTGTTAAGATGGGGATGACATATGCAATTCAGTTAAAAAAAAATTTTTTTATTTTATTGTTAAATTCAAATGGGGAAAATATAGATATATATAATGAAAAATATGAGATTCAAACGGTTAACTGTTTCAGTTTGCAATGCCTGTCAGCACATAGCCGAAAATGGTGAGCTGTCCGAGTGGTCGACCATATTATCCTTCCAGCAGTCCTGACCGCATAATTTTGGGATATACATCCGCCCCCAGAATAAAGTCGATAGCCGCTGATCTATAAAAATGCGGATCGGCCAATTTGATTCCGGTAAATAACGACGTTATTCTTTCATCGACATCTCGATGGCGTGTAACTAACTTCATGTGCTCGTGAATTTGAGCCTTTATTGTGATCTCGATGTTAAGATCCATCCTGGCCCGCAGACTCAATGTGCACACTTTATGGTTGTTCACCCGGTCAACGGTAACCCGAAGCTGATGTGCACATCTGCCGGTCAGAATGGACCCAACCGCGTTGGGATCGAGCAAGCCGGCTCGAAGGACCACAATAAATAGCTCTGATAGCGAGTGAGGGAGATCCGGAATAAGGCGAGAAATAATAAAAAACGACAAAGAATTATTTTGTAATATATCGTTGAGATTTGTTGTAGAATCTTACGTTTTTGGTAGTGCGGATATTGTCCGCACGAGTTTGTCGCGGGTTGCGTGGCAGTATATTTTTTTATTCAGAGAGGGAGATGCGAGATGTAAAGATGTTGAGATTTAATTTGAGAACAAAGTAAACTTGAGAATTTTGACAGTGGTTTAACGTTCAGATCGCGCGATAGCTGTAAGACAACTGAACTCTTTTCAAGACATTGCTTGGTGCCGTGGCTTTCGCTTTCAGTGCAACATGTTGCGAAAGTCACGGTTGCATCTTTCGATGGCCAAGTCTTATACTGCTTTAGAGGGGGTTAATTGGCCGTCCACATTAACACAGCTTGAATGTTGTTCGGTGTGCAGGCGAGTGGAAATGCACTGGCTACGATTCCCGGAATGTCGTAGATGGTCATTGTTTTGCCAGGGTTGTTCATCATCCCCGCATCAGAGTAGGAATTAACGAATTTTTTTAAAGGACCATAACAGGTTGGCTGATAAGTCCCCAGTCTAACAAAGAAAAACACATTTTTTTGTCAAAATTCGTTTTTATTATCCAACATAGTTCCCTTCAAGAGCGATACAACGATTATAACGACCTTCCAATTTTTTGATACCATTTTGGTAGTACTCCTTCGGTTTTGCCTCAAAATAGGCCTCAGTTTCGGCGATCACTAAATTTTTTCCCTTCGAGCATCCTTTTGAGGTCTGAGAACAAGAAAAAGTCGCTGGGGGCCAGATCTGGAGAATACGGTGGGTGGGGAAGCAATTCGAAGCCTAATTCATGAATTTTTGCCATCGTTCTCAATGACTTGTGGCACGGTGCGTTGTCTTGGTGGAACAACACTTTTTTCTTCTTCATATGGGGCCGTTTTGCCGCGATTTCGACCTTCAAACGCTCCAATAACGACATATAATAGTCACTGTTGATGGTTTTTCCCTTCTCAAGATAATCAATGAAATTATTCCATGCCCATTCCAAAAAATAGAGGCCATTACTTTGCCAGCGGACTTTTGAGTCTTTCCACGCTTCGGAGACGTTCGCCGATCGCTGTCCACTCAGCCGACTGTCGATTGGACTCAGGAGTGTAGTGATAGAGCCATGTTTCATCCATTGTCACATATCGACGCAAAAACTCGGGTGTATTGCGAGTTAACAGCTGCAAACACGGCTCAGAATCATCAACACGTTGTGGTTTTTGGTCAATTGTGAACTCGCGCGGCACCCATTTTGCACAGAGCTTTTTCATATCCAAATATTGATGAATGATATGACCAACACGTTCCTTTGATATCTTTAAGGCCTCTGCTATCTCGATCAACTTCATTTTACGGTCATTCAAAATCATTTTGTGAATTTTTTTGATGTTTTCGTCGGTAACCACCTCTTTCGGGCGTCCACTGCGTTCACCGTCCTCCGTGCTCATTTCACCACGCTTGAATTTTGCATACCAATCAATTATTGTTGATTTTCCTGGGGCAGAGTCCGGAAACTCATTATCAAGCCAAGTTTTCGCTTCCACTGTATTTTTCCCCTTCAGAAACAGTATTTTATCAAAACACGAAATTCCTTTTTTTCCATTTTTTTCACAATAACAAAAGTTGCTTCACAAAAGACGCTCTATCTCACAAACTAATTGACTTACAGACGTCAAATTTTGACACGAATCATTTGAAGGTTGCCACTATATAAAAATAATATGCATTTAATACTAGCGACGCCATCTATGTGTCAGACCGGGGACTTATCAGCCAACCTGTTAAACGCTGCGATCCAAGGGTTGCAGCTTGTGGCTGCAGTGCGGTGGAAAAGACAGACAACCCCCTTTTCTTTGAATAAATCTAGTGCCTCAATCGACAGATGGGAATCATGGTTGTCGAGTAATAATAAAACTGGTCTTGATGTGCTCGGTCTGACACAGCGAATGAAATGCTTAGCAAAATCCAGGAAAGATTTTTTCTGTCATCCAGCCACTTGGATGCGCTGCTCCTGCGCTACGGCTTGGTCCATCACGGATAAAGTGATCCTTAAATTTGACCCTGGGAAACACGAAAAAGGGAGGAATAAAATTGCCTGAAGCCGATACTGCTGCTGCTAACGTCACTAGAGTCTCTTTCAGCTGACGTAACTCTGCCAATTTGTTTTCTTCCTCGACGAGCAACGATACGATTTGGCTTCTGGACAGTTGTAACGCCAGTTTTGTCAACGTTCCAAATGTCAGATGCATCAAACTTATGACGAGCAAGGACTTCTTTCAGATTATCAAAAAACTTGGTCACATTTGTTGGATTAAAGCTCGTTGCTCGGGACAAAGTGGTAGCCTCTGGAGTGCGTATGGACAATGTATTGTTCCTTTTCAAGAACGATGAAAACCAATCCGCACCAGCCATTTCGTGTTTTGCCCATGATGCTGGCATGGCGATTTTGACTACGGTTCCATACTGGTACGCCAATTTGCGAACTTCTTTTGGCGCCAGCCCATAGTAAATGTCCGATGCCTGCAGAATGTAGTTTCGTAGGGCAATTTCTTGTTCATCACTGAAAACCTGTAAAAAAATTTTTTGGTTTTCAAATCCTTTTATTTATTTTATGGTCTTATTTTATGCAATGTTTTATACATATATATAATCCTACTCACTTGTCGATTTTTCCGATACCCAACTGTCAAAATTGGCGTAGGATTTTAGTTCCCTTCGTTTTTAACTTTGGCTTTCAAACAATATCGCGACAATGTTCGCACAGGAATATTGAAATCCTTTGCAACCTCTCCTTTTTATACCCGACACACTCTGTGTCGAGGGTATATTGCGTTTGAGTGGTTGTGTGTAACACCCAGAACCTGTCGAGATAGACCATACAAAATATATATAGAAATGATCAGCGTCACCAGGAGATTCGATTTAGCCATGTCCGTCATGTTCGTTTTGTTCCCGCTGAAAATGTCACCAGTTTATTTTCTGAGTTGGGCTGCTACCGTCGATAATTTATTTAAAAATATTTATTTTCACTTTTCATAAGGATATTTATTTTTAAAGTATTGGTATTCTTTAAAATTTTAAATTTTAGTTTTGTTCAAGCTCCTTCAGAACAGATATATCGAAATATAATCTATTCTTAAAAATCACTATCGCTCATGCAATTTTAAAATTGGTAATGTAAATACACTGTTCAAAACTTGCAAAGTTCCAACTTATTGATTGCACACGATAAATAATTTCTTGAAAGTCTTGATATCCTCAAACAAAATAATTTAATTTCAGTTTTATTTAAGCTCTTTTAGGTCAGATATATCGGAATATAATCTGTTCTTAAAATCACAATCGTTCATGCAATTTTAAAGTTGGTAATGTAAATACACTGTTCAAAACTTGCAAAGTTCCATCTTATTGATTGCATACGATAAATAATTTTTTTCAAGCACTTTAATAAAACTGTGTTCGTATCCAACTGAAAGTCAGTCGAATACCGGCTGCGCCATAAATGTTGTATCCTACGGTGCAATTACCTAACGCCGTGGCACTTGGGTAGGTACGCACGTCAGGCAAGTACACCGTAGGATAAAACGGGGTCCTTTAAAAAAATAAAAAGGAACACAAAGAATTTCAATTAATTATCCTTTTAATTAATTCAAATTAAATACAAGTTTTGCCGTTATTATTTAATGTGATTACTCTATTAACTTCTCCGTCGTGGCCCTTGGATGAGTACGTGTGCAGAAGTCCTCCTCCAGTCGTCGAAGCTCCGTTTATATAGATCAATATTGCTGATCTTGCAATATTGAATTTTCCCATGTTCTTAGTTCTTCTTTTGTAGTTGTTGTTGCTTTTAGATAAAAAATCTTGACGTGTGTTGTTGTTGTTATTGCCAGCGATTGGATTGCAATTGTGCATTCGCTGTACTAGTGCTGATGTTTGTTAACCGTGCTTATACTGTGCCAATGTTGTTGTTGTTACCAGCGGCCGAACTGCATGTTTGCATTTGTCAGCAATTTTACGCTGGACTAGTGATGTAACGAATATTCGCATTCGCATTCGCGAATATTTGCATATTTTTTCACATTCGCATTCGCATTCGCAAAATGTTGCGAATATTTTGCGAATATATAATTAGCAGAAAATTGACCAAAAATGTAAACTTTAATCGATTTTTTAAATTTAAATTTAAATGCCAATATTTTAAAGAATTTTTTATGTGCTACCGTTACACAGATATTGCACTTAAAATCTGCTCTCTCACACACACTTGCATTTTCAATTTTGCCGATCCCTGAATTAAACGCATTTGGAATGCCTTTAAGTTCCTTCACATAAATTTGCATACAAGAACGACCGTCTGAGGGCTGCTAAACGAAAAACGACAATAACATTGCGTATTGCGCAGGGGCGTTATGCTTGCACGAAATCGTCGGATTAGTTTTGTTGTTGTCATGTGACTGTTTTTTTTAATACTTTGAAATTTAACATCGAAATGTGTAATTTCTTTTACTTATGAATGAATTATTTTTTTCCAAAGTTGGTGCGCTATATAAATAAATGAATTGATTTGGTGATGTGTGCCAAATTTGAGATATAGATTCAAAAACTGAATATTCGCATTCGCATTCGCATTCGCGAATATGAGTAGGCATTCGCATTCGCATTCGCGAATGCTAAAATTTGACATTCGTTACATCACTACGCTGGACAGTGTTTTTGAGTAGCATGGAATCACCTTGAAGTGAAATTCATAAATGCAGGTCACTGCCTTTTGCTTTTGGGTCTTTTAGCTTTCTTTCCTTTTGTTTATGCTTCATTCGCACTTTGTTGTTTTGATTTAGTTTGCGAGCGTGTAGAAGGAGGAGGAAAAATATGTTTGTGAGTCTAAGCGAGATCGCGACTCACAACAATGCCCACAGTTCAGAGCACCGGCTGATTTGAAAATTTCACTTGACTTTCTTTCGAAATAGTTCAATGCACTTGTCCGTGCAATCAAATTGAAGCAAAAACGGTTAAGCTCTTTCACACTAACAAAGGAGCGGCTTTTTCTTTGATATTCTTCTTTACACGATTGGCGCTTAGGCTTTGTAGAATACGAACAGTGGCGCATAAGCTAAATAGAAACAAAAAAAACGCGAGCACTTCTGTTATATGACGAGAATGCTAGCAGTGGCGGGCTTTGGGTGCGTTGTTTGTATGAATATATAATATGTGAATGTATATATTTTACCGATTTTTCGCGGGTTTTCTCGTAACGGAAAATACCGATATAATGAGAGAGGAGAGAACATTTTTTTTTTTTTTTCTAACGGGAGTTTTCTAACGGGAGTTAAAATCGGCACTTTTTCTCGTTTAAATTGTCGATTTTGAATTTGATAAAAGCGAAATTATCAAAGAGAACCCCAAGAAAATTAGAAAGTCACGCACCTGGAATTCGATGAGAGTATGTAATATTGAAAATATGAGGTGTGTGATGTCCAGTGGATGTATGTGATGTGTATGAGAAATGTGACGTGTGTGGTGTGTGTGAGAAATCCTCTCTTTTCAGCAGTGATCGTTTGGCACCTGCAGCGAGAAAGGCTGTTTATTAGGGATGTTCAAATTGTGGATGCGGAAATTCCAAAATCCGGATTGGCTTATCCGGCTCGAAGGACCAATAAATAGCTCAAATAGCGAGTGAGGGGGATCCGGAAAAAGCCGAGAAATAAAAAACGACAAAGAATTATTTTGTAATATATCGTTGAGATTTATTGCGAGTGAGGGAGATCCGGAATAAGCCGAGAAATAACAAGTTGAGTTGTGTCATAGGACACCAGATAAGAACGAAGTTCATTATGGTATTTATAAATGTTAGTAAATATAATTTGCAGCAAGGTTTTTCGCAAAACTCAATTGTTTTTATTAATCGAAAAATATATGTATACAAGACGGCTGTTCGTTGTTTTCAACTGTTTTTAACAAGCGAAAATGCGATACAGTATATTCTGCTTAGCTGCATTCAATTATTTTCCAGACAATTTTATGCACTTACGCGAAAAACGCACCTACCCGAAATTTTTTGCTGTATTTTTGAGTAACATATCAGAATGTCTTTAACAACACTTGAATTCTTAAAAGAACGCCGTCCAAATATTAATTTTATTAACAAACAAGTAAGAAAGCTAAAGTCGGTCAAGCCCGACTTTGAAATACCCAGCGTCCCGACGTTATGAGCGCACTATGTTTTGCTTCTCCATTTATGGGCGTGGCAGTGGGACGGCCACATAAATTATTTCCCTACACCTTTCATTCGCCTTGGTGAACCTATGTTGCGAATTTGAAGCTTCTACGCCTTTTACTTCGGAGGTTACGAAAAATCTTCATTTGTGGGCGTGGCAGTGGGCGGGCCACATACATTTTTTCCTACACCTTTCATTCGCCTTGCTGAACCTATGTTGCGAATTTGAAGCTTCTTCGCCTTTTACTTCGCAAGTTACGAAAATTCTCCATTTGTGGGCGTGGCAGTGGGCGGGCCAAATAAAATTTTTTCCTACACCTTTCATTCGCCTTTGTCAACCTATGTTGCGATTTTGAAGCTTCTACGCCTTTAACCTCGGAAGTTACGAAAAATCTTCATTTGTGGGCGTGGCAGTGGGCGAGCCAAAAAATTTTTCCTACACCTTTTATTCGTCTTGGTCAACCTATGTTGCGAATTTGAAGCTTCTACGCCTTTTACTTCACAAGTTACGATAAGCCCTTATTTGTGGGCGTGACTCACGGAGGGCGGCGTCTATTTTTTTCCAGGATATGTCCCTTTTTGTAGTTTACCAGTACACCAAATATCAATGAAATGTGTTGAGTGGTTCGCAAGTTACAAGCATTTTACTGAAAACACATTAAATCCATTTGTGGGCGTGGCAGTGAGCGGATGTCCTCCATTTTTAGTTAGGATCATACTCGGACCCCGATATATCTGTGTGCCACATTTCGACTTGATTGGTCCAGCCGTTTCGGAGGAGATCCGGACACGGACGGACGGAGAGACGGACATGTCTAAATCGATTCAATTTTTGATCCTGATCAAGAATATATATATATATATATGTCTATATCTGCGGAGCGTAATTCTGGCTGTTACAAGATACCCTAATATACCCTGCTTACGCTAGGTATAAAAACAAATAAGTACTTTGACTTACTTTCGCTACTTGAACGCATACGCTTATTACAAGTAATCGGACTCACAGGGTTGCATTTTAGTCACACATTTCCTATATTTCTGTCGACCTGTCATCGAAATTTCAACTCTGATTTCCTTTCTTCAAAGTAGTGAGCTCGTTACTTCCTTTCAATTTACTTTAACAGCGTTGAGCCCTCAAAGTGCTAAGTTAGATAAGCAGAATATACTGGAACTAAAAAAGCATACGTGTAAAGGGTTTTCCATCACAAATGAGATAGTCTTGAAAATGCGAATTATCATACATAAAGATGTTTTAAAGTATCGATATTTTTCACACCGATATTACATCCGCAGCCCCCGGAGTACAGACGATGATTTTAAATATGTTTTAATTATGTACGAATTGAGGTATCTTTGATAATGCACAAAAAATATAAGCTACCTATAATACCCTTATATATTTGCAAAAACCTACTAATCGGAGTTATTCTGAAAACGTTCAGTCTGGCAGCACCACATATTGTTTTGTTTTGTTTGAATGCATTTATGGATGTATGTGTCTGTGTAGTTTCTGAATTTAATAATTAATTGTTTTTTCGGGATATCGTCGGAAATAAGTGTCGCCAAAAAAATTATAATATCTCGGCCGCATCAGCAAGTCATTTTACGTAAATATATGTATATTTCTTTCTTTTTGCAAAGGTTATTATACCCTTTTTTGCGAACTTCAATTTAGGTAACGCGGATTTTATAGCGGTTTTTCATTTTTTCTCGACTAGGTCCCCTGTCGCTATCGTTTCATAACGAACTTCGTTCTAATAAAAAACGACAAAGAATTATTTTGTAATATATCGTTGAGATTTATTGTAGAATCTTACGTTTTTGGTAGTGTGGATATTGTCCGCACGAGTTTGTCGCTGGTTGCGTGGCAGTATATTTCTTTATTCAGAGAGGGAGATGCGAGATGTAAAGATGTTGAAATTTAATTTGAGAACAAAGTAAACTTGAGATTTTTGACAGTGGTTTAACGTTCAGATCGCGCGATAGCTGTAAGACAACTGAACTCTTTTCAAGACATTGCTTGGTGCCGTGGCTTTCGCTTTCAGTGCAACATGTTGCGAAAGTCACGGTTGCATCTTTCGATGGCCAAGTCTTATACTGCTTTAGAGGGGGTTAATTGGCCGTCCACATTAACATTCTGCCCCCCTTGCAGTGCTACTGCAATCAACCACCAACAAACCGTCACGGGAGATTTTTGACATCGACTGTAACTAAATAGGAAGACAGTTTATATCATATTACAAATTATGATTCTTAAGATGGGGATGACATATGCAATTCAGTTCAAAAAAAAATTTTTTTTTTATTGTTAAATTCAAATGGGGAAAATATAGATATATATAATGAAAAATATGAGATTCAAACGGTTAACTGTTTCAGTTTGCAATGCCTGTCAGCACATAGCCGAAAATGGTGAGCTGTCCGAGTGGTCGACCATATTGTCCTTCCAGCAGTCCTGACCGCATAATTTTGGGATAAACATCCGCCCCCAGAATCAAGTCGATAGCCGCTAATCTATAAAAATGCGGATCGGCCAATTTGATTCCGGTGAATAACGACGTTATTCTTTCATCGACATCTTGATGGGGTGTAACTAACTTCATGTGCTCGTGAATTTGAGCCTTTTTTGTGATCTCGATGTTAAGATCCATCCTGGCCCGCAGACTCAATGTGCACACTTTATGGTTGTTCACCCGGTCAACGGTAACCCGAAGCTGATGTGCACATCTGCCGGTCAGAATGGACCCAACCGCGTTGGGATCGAGCAAGCCGGCTCGAACGACCACAATAAATAGCTCAGATAGCGAGTGAGGGAGATCCGGAATAAGCCGAGAAATAATAAAAACGACAAAGAATTATTTTGTAATATATCGTTGAGATTTGTTGTAGAATCTTACGTTTTTGGTAGTGTGGATATTGTCCGCACGAGTTTGTCGCTGGTTGCGTGGCAGTATATTTTTTTATTCAGAGAGGGAGATGCGAGATGTAAAGATGTTGAGATTTAATTTGAGAACAAAGTAAACTTGAGAATTTTGACAGTGGTTTAACGTTCAGATCGCGCGATAGCTGTAAGACAACTGAACTCTTTTCAAGACATTGCTTGGTGCCGTGGCTTTCGCTTTCAGTGCAACATGTTGCGAAAGTCACGGTTGCATCTTTCGATGGCCAAGTCCTATACTGCTTTAGAGGGGGTTAATTGGCCGTCCACATTAACATTCTGCCCCCCTTGCAGTGCTACTGCAATCAACCACCAACAAACCGTCACGGGAGATTTTTGACATCGACTGTAACTAAATAGGAAGACAGTTTATATCATATTACAAATTATGATTGTTAAGATGGGGATGACATATGCAATTCAGTTCAAAAAAAATTTTTTTTTTTTTATTGTTAAATTCAAATGGGGAAAATATAGATATATATAATGAAAAATATGAGATTCAAACGGTTAACTGTTTCAGTTTGCAATGCCTGTCAGCACATAGCCGAAAATGGTGAGCTGTCCGAGTGGTCGACCATATTGTCCTTCCAGCAGTCCTGACCGCATAATTTTGGGATAAACATCCGCCCCCAGAATCAAGTCGATAGCCGCTAATCTATAAAAATGCGGATCGGCCAATTTGATTCCGGTGAATAACGACGTTATTCTTTCATCGACATCTTGATGGGGTGTAACTAACTTCATGTGCTCGTGAATTTGAGCCTTTTTTGTGATCTCGATGTTAAGATCCATCCTGGCCCGCAGACTCAATGTGCACACTTTATGGTTGTTCACCCGGTCAACGGTAACCCGAAGCTGATGTGCACATCTGCCGGTCAGAATGGACCCAACCGCGTTGGGATCGAGCAAGCCGGCTCGAACGACCACAATAAATAGCTCAGATAGCGAGTGAGGGAGATCCGGAATAAGCCGAGAAATAATAAAAAACGACAAAGAATTATTTTGTAATATATCGTTGAGATTTGTTGTAGAATCTTACGTTTTTGGTAGTGTGGATATTGTCCGCACGAGTTTGTCGCTGGTTGCGTGGCAGTATATTTTTTTATTCAGAGAGGGAGATGCGAGATGTAAAGATGTTGAGATTTAATTTGAGAACAAAGTAAACTTGAGAATTTTGACAGTGGTTTAACGTTCAGATCGCGCGATAGCTGTAAGACAACTGAACTCTTTTCAAGACATTGCTTGGTGCCGTGGCTTTCGCTTTCAGTGCAACATGTTGCGAAAGTCACGGTTGCATCTTTCGATGGCCAAGTCCTATACTGCTTTAGAGGGGGTTAATTGGCCGTCCACATTAACATTCTGCCCCCCTTGCAGTGCTACTGCAATCAACCACCAACAAACCGTCACGGGAGATTTTTGACATCGACTGTAACTAAATAGGAAGACAGTTTATATCATATTACAAATTATGATTGTTAAGATGGGGATGACATATGCAATTCAGTTCAAAAAAATTTTTTTTTTTTATTGTTAAATTCAAATGGGGAAAATATAGATATATATAATGAAAAATATGAGATTCAAACGGTTAACTGTTTCAGTTTGCAATGCCTGTCAGCACATAGCCGAAAATGGTGAGCTGTCCGAGTGGTCGACCATATTATCCTTCCAGCAGTCCTGACCGCATAATTTTGGGATATACATCCGCCCCCAGAATAAAGTCGATAGCCGCTGATCTATAAAAATGCGGATCGGCCAATTTGATTCCGGTAAATAACGACGTTATTCTTTCATCGACATCTCGATGGCGTGTAACTAACTTCATGTGCTCGTGAATTTGAGCCTTTATTGTGATCTCGATGTTAAGATCCATCCTGGCCCGCAGACTCAATGTGCACACTTTATGGTTGTTCACCCGGTCAACGGTAACCCGAAGCTGATGTGCACATCTGCCGGTCAGAATGGACCCAACCGCGTTGGGATCGAGCAAGCCGGCTCGAAGGACCACAATAAATAGCTCTGATAGCGAGTGAGGGAGATCCGGAATAAGGCGAGAAATAATAAAAAACGACAAAGAATTATTTTGTAATATATCGTTGAGATTTGTTGTAGAATCTTACGTTTTTGGTAGTGCGGATATTGTCCGCACGAGTTTGTCGCGGGTTGCGTGGCAGTATATTTTTTTATTCAGAGAGGGAGATGCGAGATGTAAAGATGTTGAGATTTAATTTGAGAACAAAGTAAACTTGAGAATTTTGACAGTGGTTTAACGTTCAGATCGCGCGATAGCTGTAAGACAACTGAACTCTTTTCAAGACATTGCTTGGTGCCGTGGCTTTCGCTTTCAGTGCAACATGTTGCGAAAGTCACGGTTGCATCTTTCGATGGCCAAGTCTTATACTGCTTTAGAGGGGGTTAATTGGCCGTCCACATTAACACAGCTTGAATGTTGTTCGGTGTGCAGGCGAGTGGAAATGCACTGGCTACGATTCCCGGAATGTCGTAGATGGTCATTGTTTTGCCAGGGTTGTTCATCATCCCCGCATCAGAGTAGGAATTAACGAATTTTTTTAAAGGACCATAACATAAACGCTGCGATCCAAGGGTTGCAGCTTGTGGCTGCAGTGCGGTGGAAAAGACAGACAACCCCCTTTTCTTTGAATAAATCTAGTGCTTCAATCGACAGATGGGAATCATGGTTGTCGAGTAATAATAAAACTGGTCTTGATGTGCTCGGTCTGACACAGCGAATGAAATGCTTAGCAAAATCCAGGAAAGATTTTTCTGTCATCCAGCCACTTGGATGCGCTGCTCCTGCGCTACGGCTTGGTCCATCACGGATAAAGTGATCCTTAAATTTGACCCTGGGAAACACGAAAAAGGGAGGAATAAAATTGCCTGAAGCCGATACTGCTGCTGCTAACGTCACTAGAGTCTCTTTCAGCTGACGTAACTCTGCCAATTTGTTTTCTTCCTCGACGAGCAACGATACGATTTGGCTTCTGGACAGTTGTAACGCCAGTTTTGTCAACGTTCCAAATGTCAGATACATCAAACTTATGACGAGCAAGGACTTCTTTCAGATTATCAAAAAACTTGGTCACATTTGTTGGATTAAAGCTCGTTGCTCGGGACAAAGTGGTAGCCTCTGGAGTGCGTATGGACAATGTATTGTTCCTTTTCAAGAACGATGAAAACCAATCCGCACCAGCCATTTCGTGTTTTGCCCATGATGCTGGCATGGCGATTTTGACTACGGTTCCATACTGGTACGCCAATTTGCGAACTTCTTTTGGCGCCAGCCCATAGTAAATGTCCGATGCCTGCAGAATGTAGTTTCGTAGGGCAATTTCTTGTTCATCACTGAAAACCTGTAAAAAATTTTTTGGTTTTCAAATCCTTTTATTTATTTTATGGTCTTATTTTATGCAATGTTTTATACATATATATAATCCTACTCACTTGTCGATTTTTCCGATACCCAACTGTCAAAATTGGCGTAGGATTTTCGTTCCCTTCGTTTTTAACTTTGGCTTTCAAACAATATCGCGACAATGTTCGCACAGGAATATTGAAATCCTTTGCAACCTCTCCTTTTTATACCCGACACACTCTGTGTCGAGGGTATATTGCGTTTGAGTGGTTGTGTGTAACACCCAGAACCTGTCGAGATAGACCATACAAAATATATATAGAAATGATCAGCGTCACCAGGAGATTCGATTTAGCCATGTCCGTCTGTCTGTCTGTCCGTCTGTCCGTCTGTCCGTCTGTCCGTCTGTCTGTCCGTCTGTTTGTATACAGTTTTCTTATCGAAGGAGTTGAGCTGTATCGACAAAATTTGGTATGCGTGCTCACGGGGACATGAGTAAGAACAAGTTCGAAAATGGACCCGATCGGACCATTTTTAGGGGTACCTCCAGCACTAGGGTCTGTTACGAAAATCACAAAAACTGCTCTAAAATCGAAGTTTTTCAAGACATTTTGATGAAATTTGATATTTGATCATATTTAAAGGCCAGTAGTATTATTTCCAAAAATTGAAAAAGTGGGCGTGGCAGAAGGGCGGTTTTCGAAAATTGTCTCCTACAACCGAAATTCAAATGGGACTTGAACGAAATTTGGCACTTATGCTTCGTTTGTAGCAATAAACATCCTCCAAAAAATTTGCTTGGTCGGTCCATTTTTAAGGGTACCTCCAGTACTAGGGTCTGTCACAAAAATCCCAAAACTGCCTTAAAATCGGACTTTTTCGAAATATTTTAATGAAAATTAAAATTTGAGCGTATATTTAAGCCTCCGATTATAGTTCAACAAGAATTGGAAAAGTGGGCGTGGCAAAGGGGCAGTTTTCATAAAGAAATCTATCAAAAGTCGGTATATGGTGTTACGTAGCAGTGCAGACAATTTAAATCCAACCTTGTTCCCAATGAACTCGCGGTAAAATTAATAAATACATCCAATTTGTGAGATACGTATATATTTATTGAATATATGTATATATATTTTTTTTATATATAACAAAAAAAAAAAAAAGAAAGAAAGAAAAAAGAAAAAAAAGGAAAAAGGAAAGAAATAGATACATTAGTATTCCTTAATATGAGACATAAAGAAAAGAAGAAGGAAAAACAAGCAAAAAGTAATTCCCTACGACAGGTAAGCCGCTTAAAATCATCTACATCCTTATACATTTGATTATTTTAAAAATAAAAATAAAGGATTAACTAAATATGGAAACCATCGAACAAAGATTTGAAGAGAGCAAGACTCGGTTCCAAGAATCTATGAAGCGGATCCGCCAAACGTTGCCGAAAACCAAACTGCTACCAGCCGATCTCGAAGAAGTAGCGTACAACAAAAAGATATCGGTTAGACCGAAGTCTTCCAACACCAGCTATCAACCTGATCGTCGGCTCATTGATACGACTGTATTGCCAGAGGAAGAAAGGTATGCTCCTCCACGGCCAACGCCCAGCGAACCACAAAATAACGACGAAGGCCTGCTCGACATACTATTGCGCAAAGCTAGTGATGTGTTGATTCTCGATGGGTATGACCCAAACGAGGATGACTGGAGTTGGCTTAGCGAAGAAGAGACGCCCACAGTCAGCAATAGCTCCGAACCTCCAACCACCGCCATACATACGGAAATCCCCATGCAAGTCCGAAAAGAAGTCCGGGAAGCTCAAAACGGAAGGCGGCCAGGAAAAACCCTAAAATATAGGAAGGAAATAAATGGAGAGTACTTCCAAATTAAAATTACAAAAACGGGCATACCACATGTCAAAAGGGTTGCAGGTCCGCAAGATCACTCCCCATCATCAGCGACTCCAATAACGCAGGCAGCAGTGCCCAACAACAGCATGCAACGCAAAAGGCATCGTGGTGGCAGACACCGGGAGTGGTACGCCGACAAATATAGAAAAATAGTGAATTAGAATATTTTTCATCAATGGTTATACAATACAAAAAGGATCTCTGAATTAATAAAATATTTTTGAATTATTATTGTTATTAAAATCTTTTTAAACTAATATTAAAATACTAGTATTATTGAATTATTATTGAATTATTATTGAATTATTATTGAATTATTATTGAATTGTTATTGAATTGTAATTGAATTGTTATTGAACTAAATAATCGTAGATATAGAAAAAAAAAAAAAAAAAAAAAAGGAAACTGAATGAGATATTTTTTTTTTATTATGTTATGTAGGTAATAAATTATTGTAGACTACTGTAATAAGAGAAGTCAAAAGAAAAAAAAAAAAAAAAATTGACACTCAAAAAAGGAGAAAAGGAAAAGGAAAAAGAAAGAAAAAAAAGAAAAGAATAAATTAAAGAAAAAGGACGGAAAGCTAAATTATAACGTAACGAATACAGTAACAATAATAACACTCACCGTAATGATCACCAACAGCAGCACTCGCAGTAACGCAGAATTTTTCGCAGCTTCCGAAGCATGCATTTATAATTTGCATTTATAACTTTTAATCAACTCGCGATTGTTTACGTTTTATTGACAAGTAGTCAAGAATGTCAAGAAAAGCGAAGGAAGGAAATTCACGAACTAGGAATAATACTAGTTTTTTGTTCCTGCAGGGTTGCATTTATATCTCCACCAAAATAATAACGATTTCTATTTATTTTTAAATACAATTGTACAAATCAAAGTTTAGAATTCGAAAGATACCTACATAAATATGTCACAACATTAATCATAGACATGCAACTCACTGTTATAGAGACCAATGCAGTTGAGTATTGGTATAACAGTTATGAGAGTGTTATATCAAAGAAAAGGTAGAATAGAATTTAAACAAAAACAATGCGCTAGATCGCTATAAGCATTAGCAATATAGTCGAGAACATATACAACAACAAATTAGGCAAATGATGATCGCGAAATCATTATAAAAGGAGCGTGTTCCCAATGAAAAGCAAGCATAGTGTCCTACGCTGTGCTCGGAGCAAATTGTGATACGACTTGCTAAAAATATTAAGAGGATTTTCTTTTCGAGTTATGCCAAAAGGGTAAGACCCTTTTCATGCATATATGTTTTCTTCGCCTTTGCCGTAGAGAATTGCTTGTTTTCCTTTGTTTGTATATTTTTTTTTTTTTAATTTATTTTTTTATTTTTCTTAAACAATTTTTTTCAATTTTTTTGCTTTTTTCTTTTTTTTGTTTTGCCTTGTATTTTTTTTTTTTTTTTACTTACATTGAATATATACATTTTTTGCTCCATGACCTCGGACAGAGACGGATAGGAGGAGTGCATGATAGGGCAGGGTGAGTGACGAATGTGTAA
The DNA here is from genome assembly GCA_020466095.1 of Chlorops oryzae. Classification (NCBI taxonomy): domain Eukaryota; kingdom Metazoa; phylum Arthropoda; class Insecta; order Diptera; family Chloropidae; genus Chlorops; species Chlorops oryzae. The sequence continues at coordinate 70,822,021 of CM035806.1, forward strand.
AAATTTGATCGAGAGTTATGAATGTAGAGTTATACAGAGATTGTGTGAATGCGTAATTGAACGATAGGTATTTTTATGGCTACTTCCTCTTCTTTCTTTTTCTTTATATTTTTTTTCTGTTCCTTATTTCTCCCACCCACACATTTCGGTACGATTTTTCTTTGTTTAGATTGAGTAGAGAGTATGCGGAGTGGCAAGACTTCACGCCCATTACGGCGAGCTAGCCGCAGTTTTGCCACCGTACCGAGCCGCTACTACGCACACCTACACAAACTGTCTCAATTTAACAATGGCGCCCAACGAATGCTTTTTTTTTCTCTCAACTTTGTCATCACTTTTTAAATTTTTTTTCTACTAGCATCACCATCTTCTTTCTAGCTTCTTTCATAAAAATATCTTAAAGTAGTTTTTTTGTTGTGACGGGGGGAGTTTTTGTCCTGGCTGAATGCAGCAAATTCCAATAGTACTAGATACAGAATTTTTGTGCGAACGGCTAACAAAATTTTTTAATCAGTTATGTGTTAAGGGGGCTTCAACAAATCAGGGTCTAGACCAGGAGTTGAAATGCTCTTTAAGCGTAGCTGAAAACGGTTTTTGGGGAAAGGGAATGAATATTGTGAGATATGTAAAGCTACCGCAAGTTGTTGCGTCAACGACTTTACTCGTGAGGTTTTTGATCAAAAACATTCTAAATAGGCACTGAGACATCCTCTTCTCTAGTTGAAGATGAAGAGCGGGTCACAGGCATGACTAAAAAGAGCGGGGTGGGGAATTCGCACGACTCGTACATGACAAACGGACAACAATGAATCCAACCAACTCCTACTGGGAATCCTGTTCAGTAACCACATATCGCAATTTATAAAATTTTTTTTTGATTTTTAAACCTTTGTTTTTTTTAATTTTTATATATATAAAATTTTTTTTATTTGTACTCATTACAATCCGTGAGAATAATTTTTAGTTAGGATATATATATATACTTTTTTTTTTGTTTTTAATGGACAGAGAAAACTCGAGACCTCACGAAGAGCAAAGGCTGACACGAAACCAACGCAAGCAACTAGGGTTGCCAATTGTCGGAACTATTAATACTATATTGGTAGATAGACCATCAGAAGCTAGTACTATTACCAACGACAGACCTTATCACTTACAAACAAACTCACCTAGTTTTTCATCAAAAGTTAATCAGCTCTCCATTATGTCTGAAACACAGGAGGTAGAAGAAAACAATCTCCGAGATCAATTAAGTGGACTTGAGATTAATGAAAGACAGGAAGACAACACTCAAAATAACAGACGGCCAATAACCAACACTACGAATATGGATGCTAATGAAGGGTTAATGAATATACAACGACAAATAAGTGACCTTGTCCACATAATTAATACTCAAAATCAGGGCATTGTAGGTTGCATGGAGGAAATCCGCAACGTCCGAGGGAAGTTTGTAACGATAGAAAGTCAGTTAGGAATACTAGGGAACAGAAGTGTGCAGCTAGATCCACAGCCTCAATCTACGCCTTTAAGGGAACAGCCCAGGACAAGTGAGACACAAACCGGTGTTAGACATCGGTTTAACCATGAATCGAATTCAAGACTCGACGAAACATTGACAACAAGCGAGATTCTTAGAATGAACAAAATAGATTTAAATCGATGGCAAATTAAAATCGACGGCACAAATAAAGAGATGACGGTAGAGAGTTTTCTTTTTCGAATAGAACGATTGGCAGAAACGCACGGAATTCCGCATAACAAGCTCTCCAAGGATTTCCACTGCTTACTAAAAGATAATGCGGAAAAATGGTATTGGCAGGTATTGGAAGATAATAAGGATAATCCCGACATTGATTATGAAGATATCAAGCGTGAGCTCCTCAGCCACTATAAGTCTACGCAGACGGATTTCGAAGTAATAAAGGAACTTGTAGAGCGTAAGCAACAAATAGGGGAATCATTCGAGGATTTTTATACCGAAATGCATAATATTAGCTTTAAATTGCAAAACAGGGTAGCAGAGGGAGACTTAGTCAACATAATAAAAAATAATCTGAGGGGACAAGTAGCGACTATGTTGTTTTCAAGCAAAATATTAACACTATCGGAATTAAAAACAGAATGCAAAAGAGCTGAAAAGGTATTGCGAGACTCAAGACCGAAACCCCGACAAGTGGGTGAAATACATGTTGACGAAATGACATCAGGCGAACAGGCTAAGGACGTTATAAGACAAAATAGTGTATAAGCAGTTACATACCATCCAAACCCAACAAGACGGTATGATCATAGAAGCGCTAGTGCAGAACCAAAACCTGAAAGACCACCAGTAACGATTAACAGTCAAGCCAAAAATAGTTTCAAGAGCCCAGTAAATAAACCCAATTTGTGTCCATCCCCATTTCACTTAAATCTTTGTTTCAGTTGTAGCATGCCAGGAGATTACTACAGGAAAAATAATGAAACCACTGAAGTCTGCCAGAGTTCGTTTCATGCAATGAAATGTTTTTTGTGTGATAAAAGCGATTCATATTGTGTGTATGAAGGTAATAGGCCGAAAACTTTTTTAAACGTCGCAGAGGTGACCGGAGCCCCGAGCTACTCAGAACAGACTCCGGAACCCCTTCAATTTTAAGCCGTCCCCTTACATCGACAACCAACACGCCACTCAAGAAACAACCAAAACCACTCCACCAACGAATAGTAGAATATGAACAAGCAAGGGCACGAATATTTTGTGAATCTCTGAGTACAAACCGAAACAGAAGAATTGTTAAAAAAATTGAAAAACTCAGAAAAAGACATAAAATCTTGCGAAAAATAAAAAGAAACGTAGTGTCATCGGTCTGTACCGTTGAGGGGGATAATAGGCTCTTTGCTAAAACAAAAGTGGGAGGGATGGAAGTTACGGCATTATTGGATTCAGGCGCGACTAGTAGTTGTATAGGAAAAGGAGGGTTGAAGTTAGTAAAAGGAAGAGAAAATAAAATTTATAAAATAAAAACGGAAAAAATAAAAACCGCCAATGGTGGAGAAACACCAGTAACAGGCGTTATAACTCTGCCAGTCGAGTGGAATAATGAAACAAAGAGCATAGACTTTTATATTGTCCCAGCGTTAGAGCAAGATGTCTACTTTGGAATAGATTTTTGGTATTCTTTCGAGATAGATCTGTTAGGAAAAGTCCGGACCAAAAATGCTATAGAAGAACCACAAAACCCTGGGCAAAGGCTCACAGCTGAGGAACCAGTAAACATGGTCAGACAACATGATCACTCTAAAAACACCTCTTGAAGAACATGTGATTGAAATCATAAATGAAGACGTACCAATAAAACAACGACACTATCCAGTGTCACCAGTAATTCAGGAATTGCTGTACGCCGAATTAGATAGAATGATAGCACTAGGAGTAATCGAGGAGTCTAACAGTAGTTGGAGTTCATCTGTAACGTTAGTACGAAAACCTGGCAAAAACAGGATTTGTTTAGATGCGCGTAAGGTAAATGAACGAACAATTAAAGACGCATATCCATTGCCAAACATTGATGGCATATTAAGCCGCCTACAGGACACAAAATATATCTCAGCGATAGATCTAAAGGACGCTTTTTGGCAAATACCCTTAGAAAAAAAGTCACGGGAAAAAACCGCCTTTACTGTCCCAGGGCGTCCGCTATATCAGTACACTGTTATGCCATTTGGATTGTGCAATGCTGCACAAAGAATGTGCAGATTGATGGATAAGGTTATACCAGCCAGGCTCAGGGAAAATGTATTTGTCTACTTGGACGATCTATTGTTATGTTCAACAGATTTCGAGAATCACATACTATTGCTAAAAGAGGTAGGCCAGTGCTTGAACCAAGCAAAGCTAACCATCAACGTCGAAAAAAGCAAATTCTGTTTCCGAGAATTAAAATACTTAAGTTTTATTGTAGGAGAGGGCACCATTAGGACAGACGAAAGCAAAATTACGGCAGTCACAGATTTTCCGATACCAAAATCTCCGAAACAACTCCGGAGATTCCTTGGAATGACAGGCTGGTACCGGAGATTTATCCAGGATTACGCATCAATAGCAGCACCCTTGCACTCATGCCTTACCAAAGACAGAATAAAAAAATTCTGCCTGGACGAAGAAGCCTTAAAGCCCTATGATGATTTAAAACAAGCAATGATAAGCGCACCAGTGCTTGTCAACCCCAATTTTAAGAAACATTTCTATATTCAATGTGATGCCTCTAACGATGGTGTTGGGGGGTCTTATTTCAGTTAGATGATGAGGGTAATGAAAGGCCTGTAGCGTATGTATCGACAAAGCTCAACAAAGCGCAGAAAAACTATAGCGTTACAGAGCTTGAATGCTATGCAGCTATACTGTCTGTAAAACGCTTCCGACCATATGTGGAAGGTCTTCCATTCACTATAATCACAGATCACGCCAGCCTTAAATGGCTAATGAATCAAAAAGACTTGTCAGAGAGACTAGCCCGTTGGAGCTTAAAGCTACAGCGATACAATTTTGAGATCAAACATAGGAAAGGCTCCCAGAATATAGTTCCCGACACACTATCGAGAGCATATATTGAAGAACTGAGAATAGAAAGGAAACTTGATATCGATCTAGACTCGCCTAGCTTTCAGTCCGATGAGTACAAAGAACTTATCAGAAAAATTGAAGAGAATAAAAACCAACTGCCAGACCTCTGTGAATCTCAGGGTTATGTGTATAAGAGGACACAATTCGCCAGTGGGGATCCTATTCAAGAGGATCGGGCATGGAAATTGTGGGTACCCCGAGATCTCCGTGACGATCTAGTAGAAAAGGCACATTTTTCAGAATCAACAGGACACGGGGGGATTCATAAGACACTTGAAAGGGTAAAACTCAAGTACTATTGGCCAGGATTATCAAAAAGTGTTCAGAAAATTGTTAATAATTGTGAGTCCTGTAAATGCAACAAAAGCCATAATTTTATAAAAAGACCACCAATGGGAGCACAACAAAATACCTTACGTCCATTCCAAAGACTCTACATTGACTTTATGGGGCCATACCCCAGAAAAAAAGCTGGCAATGCATACATTTTCGTTTGTTTAGATCATTTTTCAAAATATGTCTTTCTAAAACCAATGAGAAAGGCCGTAACCACAGAAGTAATAAAATATCTTGAAAAAGATATTTTTCACATATTTGGAGTGCCAGAGTTTGTACACTCAGATAACGGAAAGCAATTCATTTCAGGGCAATTCCAAAAATTTCTTGAGAACTATGGTATAACCCACGTAAAAACTGCCGTATATTCACCTCAAGCTAATGCTTCAGAAAGAGTTAATCGGTCTGTTTTACAAATGATTAGGGCTTTTATTAAAAACGACCAACGTAAATCGGATGATTATGTTAGTAATGCCGCTTTCGCACTACGTAGCGCCGTCCATAGTGCCACAAAATTAGAACCTTACTACGTACTGTTTGGGTTACATATGATGCAACATGGCGATTCGTATAAGCTCAGCCGCCGTTTAGACACTTTGGGAAAAGAAGACTTTAGGATCTCCTATCAAACGGACAAACAACAAATAATTCAAGACTGGGTACTAAGAGAATTAAAAAACGCATACGAAAAGGCTGAAAAAACTTACAATACACGTTGTAGAGAGATAAAATATAAAGAAGGACAAATTGTTTATAGGAAAAATTTCCGCCAAAGCCAGCTTGTTGAAGTAAACAACTCCAAACTTGCTCCAACAAATGTGAGGTGCGTGGTTATGAAATGTATAGGAAATTCCATGTACGAATTAGGCAATATGTCAGGGAAAAATATTGGAGTATACCATGCTAAGGATCTTTTCGCTGCATAAATAGCTTCACTAAATTTACCTCAAGCAATACAATATGCTAATAGTATATACAATATTTATATTAAAAAGCCCGGTTAGTTTAGTCAATAGAACATGATCCTCAAACTCAGGGGTAGGTCGAAGCCACACGTTGAATAGTTGAAAGAAGAAGGTAATAAAATGTATACACAAAAAAAAAAAAAAAAAAAAAAAAATTTATTAAGATATAATATCCTGCTCCGATGGTTGTTTTTCGGATTCATTCCATATCGCACACGTCAATGCGACAATATGCGATATCGATGGTCCCGAGCCTGTTACGTAGCAGTGCAGACAATTTAAATTCAACCTTGTTCCCAATGAACTCGCGGTAAAATTAATAAATACATCCAATTTGTGAGATACGTATATATTTATTGAATATATGTATATATATTTTTTTATATATAACAAAAAAAAAAAAAGAAAGAAAGAAAAAAGAAAAAAAAGGAAAACGGAAAGAAATAGATACATTAGTATTCCTTAATATGAGACATAAAGAGAAGAAGAAGGAAAAACAAGTAAAAAGTAATTCCCTACGACAGGTAAGCCGCTTAAAATCATCTACATCCTTATACATTTGATTATTTTAAAAATAAAAATAAAGGATTAACTAAATATGGAAACCATCGAACAAAGATTTGAAGAGAGCAAGACTCGGTTCCAAGAATCTATGAAGCGGATCCGCCAAACGCTGCCGAAAACCAAACTGCTACCAGCTGTTGTGATTCTATGCAAGTGATATGTTCCCTATGAACATAATGCCTAAAATCCTTTGTGAAAATAAAAAGGACACAAGATTTATACGTTATAATATTTTTTATTAATCCTTATTTATTTCACAATGTTATTAATGCTATCTACTTACATTTACTCTTAAAACTTCCCTAATTCCCTATTCTCCAAGTCCACGCTCTAATCGCTGTTGCCACTGGTGAGTACATACGAGTCGAGTTGGGACTGTCGCAAACTGATCTTCCGCAAAGAGTCCCTTTCTCCATCTCGATCTTCGGCTTATATGAAAAGAAACTGCTGATGCCGCATTGCTCATTTTCCAATTGCGTCTCGTTGAATTATTGTGCAACTTCTGGAACTGCTGAGCGCGTTCAATGTTGATCTAGTTTTCGATCTGCTTTTGCTCAATTGATTTTCGAGGTCACCAGATGTCACACTCGCCGCATAAGCACTTTCGCCAGGTGTTGCCTGAATTCCCTTGCGTTCGGAAATTCGCTTATCAAGTATTACTGCTCGCCGCTCTGGTCGTGTGCCAACGTTGATCATATTTCGTATTTAAACTTGGATTCGTTGTTGTTGTTGTTGTTCTTTTGTATCTGCTGAAGTCGTTTTATTATATTTTGGTATATTCGTACAAAGGTGACCATCGTGCATAATAATTGAATGCTCGTGAGTCGAATGTTGACTCACAACACAGCCGATCTCGAAGAAGTAGCGTACAACAAAAAGATATCGGTTAGACCGAAGTCTTCCAACACCAGCTATCAACCTGATCGTCGGCTCATTGATACGACTGTATTGCCAGAGGAAGAAAGGTATGCTCCTCCACGGCCAACGCCCAGCGAACCACAAAATAACGACGAAGGCCTGCTCGATATACTATTGCGCAAAGCTAGTGATGTGTTGATTCTCGATGGGTATGACCCAAACGAGGATGACTGGAGTTGGCTTAGCGAAGAAAAGACGCCCACAGTCAGCAATAGCTCCGAACCTCCAACCACCGCCATACATACGGAAATCCCCATGCAAGTCCGAAAAGAAGTCCGGGAAGCTCAAAACGGAAGGCGGCCAGGAAAAACCCTAAAATATAGGAAGGAAATAAATGGAGAGTACTTCCAAATTAAAATTACAAAAACGGGCATACCACATGTCAAAAGGGTTGCAGGTCCGCAAGATCACTCCCCATCATCAGCGACTCCAATAACGCAGGCAGCAGTGCCCAACAACAGCATGCAACGCAAAAGGCATCGTGGTGGCAGACACCGGGAGTGGTACGCCGACAAATATAGAAAAATAGTGAATTAGAATATTTTTCATCAATGGTTATACAATACAAAAAGGATCTCTGAATTAATAAAATATTTTTGAATTATTATTCTTATTAAAATCTTTTTAAACTAATATTAAAATACTAGTATTATTGAATTATTATTGAATTATTATTGAATTGTTATTGAATTGTAATTGAATTGTTATTGAACTGAATAATCGTAGATATAGAAAAAAAAAAAGGAAACTGAATGAGATATTTTTTTTTTATTATGTTATGTAGGTAATAAATTATTGTAGACTACTGTAATAAGAGAAGTCAAAAGAAAAAAAAAAAAAAAAATTGACACTCAAAAAAGGAGAAAAGGAAAAGGAAAAAGAAAGAAAAAAAAGAAAAGAATAAATTAAAGAAAAAGGACGGAAAGCTAAATTATAACGTAACGAATACAGTAACAATAATAACACTCACCGTAATGATCACCAACAGCAGCACTCGCAGTAACGCAGTATTTTTCGCAGCTTCTGAAGCATGCATTTATAATTTGCATTTATAACTTTTAATCAACTCGCGATTGTTTACGTTTTATTGACAAGTAGTCAAGAATGTCAAGAAAAGCGAAGGAAGGAAATTCACGAACTAGGAATAATACTAGTTTTTTGTTCCTGCAGGGTTGCATTTATATCTCCACCAAAATAATAACGATTTCTTTTTATTTTTAAATACAATTGTACAAATCAAAGTTTAGAATTCGAAAGATACCTACATAAATATGTCACAACATTAATCATAGACATGCAACTCACTGTTATAGAGACCAATGCAGTTGAGTATTGGTATAACAGTTATGAGAGTGTTATATCAAAGAAAAGGTAGAATAGAATTTAAACAAAAACAATGCGCTAGATCGATATAAGCATTAGCAATATAGTCGAGAACATATACAACAACAAATTAGGCAAATGATGATCGCGAAATCATTATAAAAGGAGCGTGTTCCCAATGAAAAGCAAGCATAGTGTCCTACGCTGTGCTCGGAGCAAATTGTGATACGACTTGCTAAAAATATTAAGAGGATTTTCTTTTCGAGTTATGCCAAAAGGGTAAGACCCTTTTCATGCATATATGTTTTCTTCGCCTTTGCCGTAGAGAATTGCTTGTTTTCCTTTGTTTGTATATTTTTTTTTTTTAAATTTATTTTTTTATTTTTCTTAAACAATTTTTTTCAATTTTTTTGCTTTTTTCTTTTTTTTGTTTTGCCTCGTATTTTTTTTTTTTTACTTACATTGAATATATACATTTTTTTTTTTTTTTATTAGTTTGATTTTTTTTTTATGTACTTATAAATATTCATTAAAACAAAAATTATATATAATATATATATCCACTAATAAAAACATAATTAAAAATTAAATTTTGCATATATTTCTTATTTTAATATATGTGAAGCAAACTGGATGGAAGGTGATACCTTCCCTGTCACTTGAAACTAAAATATGCCAGTTATGACGGCTTAAAGACAGGTGTGTTACTGAGCAGTGAACCACTAGGAAAAAGGTAGGATGCATTTGGGACCACTAAATGACTGACGGACCATAAAGAAGACGGACGAACGGACTGACTTAGGGAGCGTGCTAAGATATGAAATAGGAGCCACAGCACGCTCATGGTTGTGCTACGCACAGTGGGTGGGACTGCTCCATGACCTCGGACAGAGACGGATAGGAGGAGTGCATGATAGGGCAGGGTGAGTGACGAATGTGTAAAAATTTGATCGAGAGTTATGAATGTAGAGTTATACAGGGATTGTGTGAATGCGTAATTGAACGATAGGTATTTTTATGGCTACTTCCTCTTCTTTCTTTTTCTTTATATTTTTTTTCTGTTCCTTATTTCTCCTACCCACACATTTCGGTACGATTTTTCTTTGTTTAGATTGAGTAGAGAGTATGCGGAGTGGCAAGACTTCACGCCCATTACGGCGAGCTAGCCGCAGTTTTGCCACCGTACCGAGCCGCTACTACGCACACCTACACCAACTGTCTCAATTTAACAATGGGGCCCCTTATGGTCTTAAACACCTCTTGATATTAAAAATTATTTGAACATGTGTGTATGTGTCGGGTATTCTATTGTCAGGCTCGCCTGACTATAACACTCTTACTTGTTTTTTTCTCAAAAAGAACAGCGGCTACAGCTTGGTTCATCGTTTCCAAAGACGTCTCGCCTTGCTTCGACTTTCGTTTGTACGTCCTCATTTTCAATCTCACAAATAAAAACTCTCGCAAGTTCGAATTGTCCAGAAATAAGAACATATGATTTCAATATTAAACTAGAGTTGTCAAACTAGTATCGATAGTTGCAACATATCGATAGTTTGCTTTCGATAGTGAAAGCTTTTAATAGTCAGCGATATTTTCGTTAAAAAAAAACGTTAGCATTTCATGAATTTCGACGTGCACATTGGTCTACGCTAAATTAAAAACTCGGCCAACCAGCCCCACACCAAACTCGGGCAACCTACCCCAATGACTTTTTTCGAAAACAATCACGATTTATAAAAACAACAGTGAGCTAACCCTAGAAACCGATACACCATTTTGTAGGGTTTTGAACACCCTTTCCAGCGGTACCATGTTTTCGGAAATCGGATGTAAATTGATTGTGTTACGAAGACTACTTTACAAAAACAGAAATTTACTCAGCAGCGCCGAAAAAAGAAAAAACGTGCTCTTGTGTAAACGGCAACACGAAAACACCTAAAACTACGTAGGTAGGTGGGCGAGCTAATACCCCACCAAAACCACCACAGATGTCGCCATTGTGCCCAAAAGCCTTTTCAAAAAAGGCACTTGGCCAACCTACCCCTTCGGCCAACCATCCCCGGTCTCCCCTAAGGTGTGGAAGGTTTTTGGCCCAATTTTAAATAGCAATGGAGAAGAAATTAAGAATGCTGTTGGTTGCCGAGTTTGTTTCGCTGTACTTAGGAATGATACAAGATCCACTTCCAATTTAAATAAGCATAAATGCGTTATGGAAAAAGATAATATGGGAGAGCATATCGACGTTAGTACTGAGGCAAAAAAGCAAGCAACAAGTATATTTACAGAATGGATTATACAAAACTGCAGACCCTTTGCTATTGTTCAGGATGAAGGCTTAAAAAAAGTTCTCAAAGTTTTTAATATCTGTAGGAGCAAAATACGGTAAAAATGTAGACATTGACAACCTAATTCCACACAAAACCACAGTTTCAAGGAATATTGACAACTTGTATAAAGTTCATTTTGAACGTATTAAAAATTTAGTGTCAAGTGCAAAATGCACAGGCCTATCGTTTACAACCGATTTATGGAGTGATAATTTCTTACGTAAGTCTTATTTTTGATTCACTGCCCACTTTGTAAAAGAAGGAAAACTTTTAAATACGGTGCTTGGACTGAAATCTATGAACAACGATAAATGCACAGGTATGAGTCATTCAAAGTGGGGTTGAAAACGGGAAAAGGTCAAAATTCTAAAAGCAAAAATTATCGAAACGTATTTTTAATTATTACATGAAGAATTTTGAATTTTGATTGAAAAAAGCAGAATTTCGACCCCCAACCCGTTGAAACCAAAAAAATGGTTAAAATGATGATTTTTGTGATCCTTTTGTTTAGTGAGTACTATTTCCCCTAAGTGTATGCATGTTCATGTAAAATGCCCTCGTTCGGAATTGCCGTGTTCTATGTTGTGTCAAATTATAAATGTTATGAAAGTTTTCGATTTAGCTCTTCTTATTAAAATTTTTAGGTGAAAATGTATTGCTTAAAGTACAGAATTTGCTAGAAGAGTTTGATTGCCGATTGGACGAGACATGTACGATGGTCACAGACAGGGGATCAAATATGAAAGCAGCATTCCGAAATTATAGTCATATGTCTGCGTGTTGAATACTCTTTGATAGTGCTATGTTTTACAAACACGTGGTATGTTGACATTATGAGCCCATTGAACAAAAGGGCTAGTAAAGTTTAGAGATTTGGACCAAAAATCAAGAGATTGAATCCGACAATTTAAAAACGTCCGATTTTGAAATTGTTTATAGTAAGGAAAAATTTAGAGAAAGCCGATTTTTTAAATGGTCTTGCTGCCATTTGGTATAACTAACTTAGGACTAATTGTAAATGTTTCTTGCAAAGAATACGGAGAATTGAACATTTATGCGTAATCTATATAAAAGCTGTTTCATGCAAAGTGGACGCTCATAAAATTTTTTCGGGGGATTTGTAGTTTGGTGTTCGTGTCAAACATAACTTCTAAATTCGAATTAGCCCTTTCCGAAATAGTTTTTGTTGGTTGGAAAGTCTTACTATGTATTAATATCTACTGTGAAAATAAAGCCATAAACAAATCCTGAACACCCACAGTAATATTAAGGTTTATTTAATACATGTCTTATCCTCTCTAGGGCATCAAACTCATTTTTAAATGACTAAAATAAAATTTAATAGACAACAAGTGATTAGAAAGCATTCGGAATTTTCCCTTTTATAACAAAAGGAATAGATTTTCGTAGCAGTAGCCGGTTACTGTGAACAAGTTCCATATGTTAAGTCGAAATTGACGATTTTTGAGTTGTGTCACTTTAGAAGAGGGGGTGCGATATGTTTTACAAAAATCGATGGAGAATGTTGCTTCTGTAGCCCATTTGTACAAAAGCGGCAGTAAATTGGTAGCATATTTTAAAAAATCAGAGTTGAATGGACAATTAAAAACGTGCTTGCAAAGTTTCTGTCCAACGCGTTGGAACACCGTTTTTTATATGTTTGCGTCCATAGGTAAAAACTGTGAGGAAATTGTAAATGTCTTGCAACAGAATCGGGAGTTGAACAGTATATGCGATAATCATATAAAAGCCGTCTTGAGTGCAGTGGCGTAGTAGAAAATTTTTTCGGGGGAGGAGGGGGGGAGGGCGGTGGGGACGTGTCAAAGACATAATTCAAATACCGAATTGCTTTCGAGAATAGTTTTTTTGGTTGGGGAAAGGCGTTACTAGCTATTAATAGTTATGAATAGAAACAAACTCGATAAGCAAATCACTGAAACACCAACAAGAAAAAATTAGAGAGTTTATGTTTACTGTCTTATCCCTGCAGGGCATCAAACCAATTTTAAAGTGACTTAAAATTAGATTTTTAATAAGCACAACTGGTTGATTACTCGACTTCTTTCCTTGGCTTCAACTCACTACTTTAACGTGGCCATGTCCTAGGCAGTAGTCAGTTGTCCGTTTCTGCTTGACATTGTAGTTAAATAGCAGTTAGCTTTTTTTAGTTGATTTGTAATCAGAAAATAAATGTACTGATTTAAATAGGTTCAAACCATATATTTCTCAAACAAATATAAAAGGAGCGTTAAGATTTTTATTTGTTTAGACAAAACAAATAATCAGATTGTGACTTTTACTTTTTGCGAAAAAAATTCAATAGCCAAATTCTGATTTACTTTGTTTTGAACAAAAATAAAAGGTAAATCATAATTGCCAAAAGATCAAAAGGACGACCATACAAATTGCCAATCAAAACTATAGATCAACCTCTATTAAATGGTATCAAATCGATATATGTACATAGATTCGCTTGCATATAAGAAATAAGTTTAATAAGTTTTTCATGTCTTTATAAAATAAAAATAAAATAATTTTCTCGCGCACGTCTTTCAAGCACAAAATCTAAACGCAAATGACTTCAATCGTCCCTTTACTTGTCTTTAACTTCAGTAAGTTTCGAGTAGGGATGGGTAGTGCAGATCTAGATTCGATTTTTTCGAATTTTGAACATTTTTTAAGCATTCGACTATTCAATTCGAAAAGTGGCACTGCAAATTCGATTTATTCGATTATATTCGAGCTTTCAGAAAACATATAAACCAGTATTTTTAGAACTTGATAGTGCATATCTGTATATATTTGGGATTCATGATGAAGTCAGAAAGTATAAGGGAAGTTATCTTTTGCAATGAAGATTGGTGCACGTGGCTTAAGTATTACCAAAATTTGATTTTGTGCACATTTTCTATGTGGTTTTTTAAAGTGCTTGTGCTTTCATGGTACTTGAATTCCTTCTTGTATTTTGGGCTTGTTTTTTTTTTTAGTGTTATTGTAGTACTGCCATACTACACTCTAGCTCCTTTTGAAAACCAAAAATTTTGATAACTTTTTAACAATTATGCACCAATCAACAGAAAGTACAACAGCAATTAGTCTTCAATAACCAAGTTCAAACTTTTCGGTACGTGGATGAATGCAGCTGAAATAGGGCTCACAGACATACTCATATCAGCAGTACCAATTTTTGATAGCTTTTGGCAAAATGTACCAACAGATTTAATTCTTATGTACTTATTTTTTTTTTTTGTACAAAATGTAAATGCTTTAATTTTTTTCTCGAAATAAAGAAGTTAATTAATTGTTTTACTTAACCCTTTGAGGACCACGGGACATATGTGTCCCTGAAGTTTAAATCCGCCTAAATCAAAAGCGAATAACAAAAGTCTTGTTTTTTTTCGTCCATTGCAAATTTAAATGTGAGTTTTTTAAGACTGGAAACAATGTTTTTTTTTAGAAAATCATTCTAATGCTATGTTTTCACTAGGCCGTGTAACGAACACGCGCGTAGCGAATAATTAACCCGTGGCTACGTTTCGTTTGTTTCGGGTCGGTTCTGCACGCCTAGCTATGCTTCAGCTAAAGCTCAGGGAAAATGGGGGTGGGTTTGACCTTAGACGCACAAAGGTGTTATCATAAACAAAAAAAAAGAAAGGTGCAGAACGCTATGTGCAGATAGAGCAAAAAAAAAAAAAAAAAGAAAGAGGAAAGGAAAAGAGGAAGTTCCTTATAATGTACAAAAAAAAAATCCGTACTCAATGTGGATGACATTAGATGTTGAGCTGCCATCCTGACCTATGCCCTCCCTACCAATGCCGATGCTGAGCTACATTTTTCATCGGTCCCTATATGGCCCTTGGTTTATTTGATCCGCGGACTCATGTTCCCTTGTCAGCAAACAAAATTTTAACAAATCATTTTAACCGAATTCATAATCGTCCATTAAATTCATTCATATTATTTATTCACAGTGAGAAGAAAAAAAAACTAAAACGAAATTACATGCTTTAAATTCTTAGCATCTAAAACGACGACGTCGATTTATTTGAACGCAAGACGATCGCCGTTCATCGAATCAACAAAAAAATTTACTCAATATAAAAAAATTGTTATTAAGGCGTCTTTCAATGCAAATGCAACGACTTTTCTGACTTAATATCTTAACTTAGGACTCACGCACTTTAATTGTGTAGCTGGCGTTCCAACGATGACATCAGGCCTGGTGTCTCCGCCGACGTTTCAGGAGTCCGCGTCGTGACTCATCTACGTAGTGATCGTCGCGAGGTTCAAATTCATTTTGTGGGGTTTTTTTTTTTTTTTTTTTGTTTTTTTTTTGTTACATTAAGATCTAATTATCTAGGTTAAATTATTTAAAAATAAGTAAAAACAAAAAAAAAAAAGGATATTTATCCCAATTCAATTCAAATTACGTTAATTCACGCAACGTCTCGATTCAATGGACTTTAGTTCACTTGTGCAATTTTTCGAAAGTTAGAATTTAATGCCAAAAAGAAAAAAAAAGATAAAGAATTTTGAAATGCTTCGTATGCGATTACACGAAAACCGCGATATGGCTCTCTTAGCGTTGGACTGGACGTTTCGTTGACGGAACACCAAAGAGTATGCTTCCCACGATCTACGCTAATTCTCGGAGGTGGAGCGTGGACCGTTACGACTGTGCTGCGGCAACAATCCTCCTTGGTAGCTAGTTGATAAATTTACTAGGGTACGACTGGCGTGCTGACTTTTTATGGCCGAGAAAACGTGTATGGATTTGGGTGATGCAACCGCCGAGGCAACCCGTATCTGACGTTTCCCCCAAAGAAAGAAACAAAAAGACTTTCAGTATTGGTCCTACATGGTACTATTACAACATTAACACGGGGCTTTGATTACCTGACGGCTGGATTTCAATGGATGAAGTTCGGTGGTATTTGACCACATGAGCCTCCGGCTGGGAATTCGTCGGAAAAATCAAATTTCCCTTTCTGAACTATCGGTGGGAGGATTACAGCAAAATCCCGCTGTTCTTCGCGGTATTTCTGTCCGGACTTCCTTTTAAAGGAATTTCGATCCGATTACTTATTTTTTTTTTCAATTAATTTTTCGTCTAACGAAGGCGCGTCTTTCGGTCTCAATGTTGAATTAGAAAAGAACGAGTTAAACGTTGGAAGCTCGAATCAAAGGAAATGGAGATCTTCAATCCACGAAGTTGGGTGTGGTTCATTGGAATTCGCATGCGAGACGAATAAAGGATTTTGCGTTGGGAGAGTTTTCCCTTTTCTTCTTTATCTGTTTGGTGACGTCACTCCAGATTGATTTGAGCGAAAGAAGTCTTCTCGAGGAGGGGAACGGCAAAACGCCTAATTAAATTTTGTTTTTGTTTTGGTTTTTATTTAAAGGTTGAAGTTGTGAGCGAAATTAGAATGCCGAGCACCAAAAGGGGAACAAAAATGGGTTTTTTTTTTTTTTTCTTTCTAAGCTAACAGTCTTCTATGGCGTCATGTGCCGATCTGAATAACTATTACTGTTAGCGCACCACCTATTATCGATTGGAAGTGTTGGAAATTATGCTGGGGTTTTTCTTCTTCTTATTTTTATTTTTTTATTTTAAGGACGTGTCTTCACTTCGGCCACCCATGAAGGTTAAGACCCTGTTTCCACAAATAACATAATGGGTGTTGAGTTGGAAAAGAAATGCGAAATATCTAACACGAGAATGCAGACCATCACAGCCGGGTTAGGGTTATCGGCGAAACCCAGGGTTTCAAATGTCAAAACGCATATAAAAAAAATCATATAACCCGAAAATAAACCCCGTGTTAACATTTAACTCTGAGGTTAGCGCAGAGTTGCATTTGAAAATTTCAGTTACATTTGCTAACACCGAATACAAAAACCGGGTTTATATTTAATACGGCACTGACAGGGAAGCTTTCCCGTGCAGCAAATGAGAGGTGAAGGATGTGTTTCGATATGTTAATTTTGATCACAGGTCTTGGAACATTTTGTGATGCCGCTTTCATCATTAGCTCCATTAATCTATTTTGGTTCCTGCGGTTATTGCAATGGTCTTCTAATATTACTGCTTCCAATATTCCTTTGGCTTTTTCAGCTTCTTTAAACATTTCTAATAAAGCAAATTCCAATTTTGCAATTTCTCGATGATATAGTATATCAGATATACCTTGCGCGTTTCTTATATTTCAAACTCCCAAGCCGGACATTATCGCATGCATGTAATGAAAACAGCGGCCATCTTCTAACAAACTTCATTAACAGTTAGGATTAGTAATGCGAGTAGCTGCAGTATAAATTTTCACCACTTCGGAAGTAGTGCAGAAGTTGTCCACTTTCCGGCTGGGTCATATGACTTTAGTAAACCCTAACTCGCTCAAAGCTGATATGAACGCTTTGAGTTAAAGTATCGGGTTAAGTACTTAACCCCTATAGTGAGAACATAGCATAACGGTATTTGTGCAGTTTGAAAATCAAGTTTTAGAGTTGGTATGAGTGGCATTTTCAAACTTTTTTATTTAATGGAACAAAGGATTTTTTTGTTCTTAAATCAAAAAATTTAGTTTAAATAGACAATATTCTATCGATTCATATTGACTTTGCGTACAATTTTGTAACAACCATATGCGTACTTTGAAAGAAACGAAGAGGGACGCGGGTGTCCCTATGGTCGTCAACGGGAACTTTGCATTTGAAGAATTTGAATATTGCTGGAAAAAAGTAGTGTTCCGGAAAAATTAGCTACTTTCTCACCTACTTTACAGACATAGATTTATTTCAGCGAAGTAAAGTCAAACGTTCAAATGCAACCCTGTGTACTAAAATACTCATAGGTTACTTGCCAGCTCGGTATTACGCAGCATTAGAGTAGAAGCCTTAAAACGGGGCTTCCCCAATTTAGCTTGTAAGCAACAATTGCTGGCGAAGCTGTGTGAATTATTAGTTTATCTGATGAAATTATAAGCAGAAGTCGTGTTTTTTTGCTATTTTTATTAAGGTAATAATAAAGGAATAATTCGTGAAATTTAATTTAGTGATTGATCTTTTACGGTTTGTATGGTAAATGTAAGGGCTGGATTATGTTCATAACAATTGAAATTTTAGAAACATGGCTTCAACGCGTCGAACTCGTAGAGAATTTGAGCTGAATGAGGAGGAAATCTCTTAGCAGATAATAGCGAAGACGAAGATGACTTACAGCTGGATGAAGAAGACGAAATTTTTCTTGAAGGAGATTTAAATGCAGGTGCAACATTATGTGAAATCGATGATAATGTTGAAGACCGAGCAGACCAAGTGCTTCCTATAATATCGAACGATGTACGTAAAGTCGAGTTTCATTGGAGCAAGTCGTACCGTGCAAATATCTTTACTGATAGTAATTATGAATTTGGAAAAGTGGAAATTTGCGACGTTGACGATCCCAATGCTAAACTGTCGCCATTTAAAATCTTCAAATTGAGTAGTAACTTTGAGGTTTTGCTTGAACTAATAACTCGAGAATCACGAAGATATGCTGAGCAAAATGGAAACGTTTTCGATTTTACTACTGAAGATCTGCAGGCATTTCTTGGCATAAATCTGGTAATGACATATCATGTTTTACCTTCCATTCGTGATTACTGTTCACAAGATCCTGATATGGGTGTACCTTTTGTTAAGAATGTCATGACCAGAAAAAGATTTGAGGAAATTCGACATAACCTGCACTTCAGCAATAACGAGGAAGCAAATACGACTGATCGGGCCTATAAAATCAGACCGGTAATTGAGTATTTCAATAAAGCATTTCAAAGCGCCATGAAGAACACATACAAACAAGCCATTGATGAACATATGGTTAAATTTAAAGGTCATAATGCTATGAAACAATACATCAAAAATAAACCGATAAAATGGGGATTTAAGATGTGGTGCAGATGTGACTCAGCTACTGGTTATTTATTTGAATTTGATTTGTATACTGGTAAAAAAGACTCTGGAACTCAATATGGCCTAGGAGAATCAGTTGTGTTTCAGTTGACTGAGAAGATCAAAGGACTGGGCTCCGAAATATATATTGACAACTTTTTCAACTCACCATTGTTGCAGCAAAGAGTATAGATATAAAGAGACTCCAAAGTAGAAGTTCGAATCTCTTAAGGTTTCTAATGATACGCGGTGGTTATTAGCTACCGAGCTGCAACATGCTCGATTGCGTGTTTGGGCGTATGATTCGACACGTTGGCTTAGCTCGAAAGTGTACGCAGGACGTGGAAGTAATTTGAAGAATGCGCAAATAAGAAATTCATTCATTAAATACGCATGCCCATTTTGCTTGAAACTTGGCAGCGTAGCTAAATGAAGGAAAGAATTTTGAGTGTGAGCGAATATGGAATTCATTCATAAATTTCACCTGACCGTTTGAATTTGTCGAAATTTGGCAACGTCGAAAAATAGAAACAGAAAAGATTCGCTTTCTACTTACTCCCGTAAGAATTGAATGCCTATTGCTATTTTTAGCCTACTCTTCAATTTTCGCATATTCGTACAGGGAAAAGCCAAAAACTTGAATGCCCGAAGTTCTTAGAAATTAGCGCATAATATATGGAAGGTGACATTCTTAATGAGGTTCTACTGTATATTTTGCTATTACTAATTTATGATATTGGAGCGTCTCAATAAAATTAACGAAAATATGAAAATTTTGGTTGAAGTGAAATTTCAAGGCTGATGAATTTCAATATGCTTACATTATTTGCAAACCCAAAGAAATACTTCGGTTAGGTTCAGTTTCTTTTAAACGAAATGCGTTTGGATATTTTCTAAACGACGTTTTTATCTTGAAAATCATTAAAAAGTTTGAAATGAATGCAATTTTCCATTTGCATTAAACTGATATTTTTAAAACTTCATTCGATACAGTCGATGTTTCATTTGGGTCAAACGACTATTTTCTTTTGAAATTCGGATAAGACATAATAAGTTTTCGCCTTTGAATATACTAAATTCAACTTAAATTACACATGTAATTTCTCCAATTGGTGCAAGGCATGATGTGGCATAGTGCATAAGGTGCACGACTTGGAATGCGAGGGTCTCGGGTTCGAGCCCTGTCGGATCGTAGGAAATATTGAATTTTTTTTTTTATAGCAAACGAAGGACTTAATTACAACCAACGAAAATTCCAAACGAAGTTTAATTGCCACTTTTTTGCATTCATTTGGGATGGAAAAATTATTTTCATGTGCTAAGACTTATGAATGTTAATAAAAATAATATTTAGTGGCCGACCATATATTCCGACATCATACAGTGGAGCGGGAGGGGGATTTAAAATTGTCAAAAATTGGCTGACTTAATATATGGACAGTCCCTTCCGAAAAACGAAAAAATTGCTTTCCTCATATTTGCAAAACGCCTTTCAAATAGCTAGCTGACACACAGAGAATCAAAACTCACACCAATACAGATTCTCGGCTGCTTAAAAAAATCCAAACAAAGTCGAAAAAGCATATTGAAAATTACATATTCCTTTTGCCCATTTAAATCAGCGTACGAAGAACGGAAAACTTCAAGGGGACTAAAAACAAAACAAAATATAATACTCATTCAGTTGCAAGCGAACTGAAAATCAAAATTTTCTATGCAACCAAATCCGCTTCTCGAACTTGTTATACAGCTACGGTCAGCGAATTAAGAACGATCGAAATATCGATTAAAAATGTATTTTTCGGTTTTGAAATACAAAAAAGAAAAAAAAAAAACCATTCTTCGAAAGTAAGGCATTACCTGCATCACAAAATACTTAAGGAGTTTTATCTGAAACCTTTAACGTGTGAAAGTTATTAAGCTACCAATCGAACCAAGCTTGGTCACGTAATTAAGAACGTGAAATGGCTTTTCGAAAAAAAAACATGTTCACAAACTGAGTTTTTTTTTTTTTTTTTAAATCTTAAGTTTAATACTTAGTAGGATATCCCTTTTGAGCAATCACTGCTTCACACCGCTTTTTCATGGACTTAATAAGTGTTTGGCACCGTTTAGCAGGAATTGCATACCATACCGCTTTAACTTTTTCGAATAACTCGTCCAAATTGGTTATTTTCTCCATGCTGATGGCATTTTTCACGTCTCCCCAAAGGTGTTCAATTGGATTAAGATCCGCACTCGACGATGCCCACTCCAAAACCCGAATTGAATTATCTTCAAAAAACTTTTTTGTCAACTTGGCAGTGTGCTTTGGATCGTTATCCTGTTGAAACATCCAAATAACAGGCAAATGCTCCTCCGCCCAAGGCAACATTACCTCCTTTAGAATGTTTACGTATATCTCCTTTGTCATAATACCATTAATTCGGTAAATTGGTCCAACGCCCCACCATGACATACAGCCCCAAATAAATATCGAACCGCCACCGTGCTTTACTACTGTTGTGCAGTAGCGTGGATCGATTGCGGTATTAACTGGACGCCTTACGAACCTTCTACCATCTGGACCCATCCGATTGATTTTTGTTTCATCGCTCCAGAGTAAATATTTCCATTGAGACTCAGTCCAGTCCCTGTGTTTCTTAGCAAAGCTCATTCGACGCCGTCTTTGTTTTAGTGTCACCATTGGTTTCTTGCGCATTATACGCCCATAAAGCCCGAACTCTCGTAAGCGACGGGCAACAGTTTCTCTGGATAAGACAATTGAATATTCAGAGTTTAATTGTCGCTGGATATCGCGTGCGCTTTTTTTTGGGTCTTTCTCCGAAAGGCGTTTAATCAAGCGGTCCTCTTTTTCCGTCGTTTTCCTGCCGATTCTTCGTCTTTGCACTTTTTCTGTGGTGTTGTTTTTTGAAAAGTACTTTAGTGCTTGGAATACCTTTGTTTTAGAGCATTGGAGTTGGGCTGCGATTTTTCCCATGGACATGCCGGCCTCTCGCAGTTCGACAATTGCTCTCCTTTCGGTTGACGTACAGCTTTTAGCTTTTCCCATCTTCTAATTATTATTTTTTCGTTTAAAAATATTAAATAGTATTTAAATTAAGATACAAATATGTTCTGCATCAAAAATTTACATTCACTTACATTATTTGTAACAAAATCTCAAATTTTCTGAATCGTTCTTAATTGTGTGACACAACGAAAACGTGGTTGACAATGACAAATAGCAAATATTTTGCCTCATGGCAAACTAACTTGAAAATAACGGTGCTTGCCATATGAGCGGGACGTTGGGGATGTTGGCAAAATAGAAATGAAACTTTTATACCTAATAAATTTTTTGCATTTATCGATTAATTATTTTATTTTACATCGTTCTTAATTCTATGACCGTAGCTGTATGTTCGGTAGCTAATAGCCACCGCACATTTAAGCGCTTAGTGAGCGAGAAATTGACTTTGGAGTCTCCTTATATCTATACTCTTTGATGCAAGGACATATTGTTGGCGTCACGGTGGACGATGTGAAAAAGAAATGGAAGAACCTCCGTACACAGTACCTCCGCGAGTTGAAGCTAATCTCCAATTCAAAAAAAAACGGCAGTGGCGCATGCGAAATTTATAGTCCGAATTTGTGGTGCTTTGACCAGTTGTTTTTTTTTGGAACAACACTGCGTAGCGAGGGATAGCGAAGACAACATCAGTGTAAGATATAACATATGAAGATATAAGCAACCGAAAATTAATTAATATTGTTTTCAGTCTGAGAGCTCACGGATCGAATTTGACGAGAACACTTTACCAAATCCAATAGTGAATGAAGAAGAGCCCATTGCTAAAATACCTGCTAAAAAAAAACCAGGAAAAAAATGGCTGAGTGCGAAGCGGAATTTTCCAGCTTCAAAGAGCTTATTGCCCAGAGAAAGAAAGTGCTGGAATTTAGTTGGCTTGGTACGGCGGTAGCCACTCAAATGGAGTCCATCAACAGAAAACACAAGCAGAATGCGGCTTGGGAGATTCAACAAGTGTTGAGAAAATACATTGAACTATCCGAGAAGGAGAACGAAGCCGCCGCTACTTCATCTTCCGCAACAGAAGACATATTGAAACTTTCAATGAGAGGAATTTTCGAGGACGATGACTTCTAGTGACGAAATATTTTTTTTACGAATTTGACTTATTTTTTTTATTTTTCTCTTTGATAGTTTTAAGAACGTTATGAATTTACCATTTTTAATTTTTTTTATAACAAAGAACTGTAATGAATTTACCAATAGTTCAATAGCTTTAATAAAAAATTGAAGACATTTTTTTTATTTAAAAACGAAGTGAATGTTTTTATTGTATATTTGCAGTAGAAGTTTAATGGAAGTAATTCATGATAGAATAATAGAATGACTCATTAGTTAGGCTGACACCAATCCAGCATTCCGTCTTCATTGAAGTATTTCATGAATTCTTGGCGAATGTTCTCTGCCTCACCCCTGCGTGGGTTGTACGGCGTGTCAGATGTAGAAGAAAGGGTGCCTGGAATTTCTTCGGTACCGGCGATCTCAGTTGGTGTATCACCTTTTTCCATTAAAAAGTTGTGTAGAGCACAACACGCCAACGCCACTTTTTGGACTGTACCCACTCTAACCTGCATTGGAGCAAGGAAGACTCTAAATCGACTGGAGAGTATCCCAAAAGCATGCTCCACGACGTGTTTTGCTCGGGATAGCCTTTTGTTGAAGACTTGTTTCTCTCGGCATTGGGTATGGTATGGGTACGGCTTCATCAAGTGCGTCTGCAGAGGAAATCATCTCCAAGGACGACGTAAGGTAGACATCGACCTCTTCCGATTTCGCTGGCTTGTGGCAGTTCATCCTCGTCTTTTAAAACGTCGCTTAGCTTACTCCGCAGGAACAGTCCGGAATCGTTACAACGACCGTTGCACCCGACATCAATAAAAACGAATTTGCAGTTCGCATCTACAAGGTGTTGTGAGTCACTTCTACCGAAGTCACGTCACACTGCCGGCACTAAGAAGAAAATAGCAAAGTGTCATCAATAATGCAAAAACGAAGAAACGATAGCGATCGAGTGCAATGTGTCAACAAAGCTCGACGGTTGAAATATGAAGCTATCATATTCAAACAGTGGTCAGTGGGCCAAATGCAGAATTGGGTCACCAATTATTACTTAATAGCGCAGCAACGTGGAAAGAGAACTGGGTCAGCGCGACAACAACAGCCAGCTGAAGAAATAGAACGATGCAGAGACGCAGAAGAGCACACTGGAAATGATCGACTCGAGGAAAGTGCATGCAAAGCACTTTCTGATTATAAAAGCTGATCATCGAGCAACGGAAAGGGACTTGCATTTTGGAATCGACAAGTACACTATCAGATCTCAACTTTGGCGCACCTACTTACGAGCCAGGACGACAAAGTGTGGATCTGCGTGTTAGCTAGGGATTAGGGCAGTAAGTAAGCTAGAATAGAAACTATTAAAAGGACTTTATTAAATAAACATTTCTTATAACCGAATAAAGTCAGTGTTTTTATTTGGGAAAGTACGGAGTGGGAGCAGATCTGAAATTGAGTCATCTTCCATTCACAAAAACTTTTCTGAAATTGAGTCATCTTCCATTCACAAAAACTTTTCTGAAATTGAGTCATCTTCCATTCACAAAAACTTTTCTGAAATTGAGTCATCTTCCATTCACAAAAAACTTTTAAAAATTACGTTCACAAAACGAATTATAAAATCGTCATTATTCTCATCAATTGCGACTCAAAATTAAAATAAAAAAAAAAAAAAAAAAAAAAAAAAAAAAAAAAAAATTTATAAAAAAATAGAAAGTAATTGCAATTGAATTGACAGTTGCACATACTTTCGATATAATTATAAGATAAAAGGTTTTATTCAAACCTTCCAAAAAGAGGGGAAGGGAGCTATTAAAATAAGAATTTTAAACTCAAAATTGCCAAATTGAAACTATGATTACAAATGAAAAATTATTTTTGAAACTTCTAATTATATAAAATTTGGAGAAGCGTTAATTCGAGTTAAGTACATAATATGAAAAAAATAAGATAAAAACAAAATATAACTAGAGTTAAGAGAAAACAAAATATATATAAATATAGTGAAATGCATAAAATCAAGTAAGAATCCTCAATTTAAATAATGGATTTAAATTAAATTCTGAATTAACAATGTTAACTAAAATATGCATATACATATATTATCAAGGATGTAAAATTGGATAAGTAGAGAAATTATATAAGATTCACAACTAAAGCCTAGGAAAAGGAAAATTTTAGATAGTTTGTCAAACACTGAGATCTGCACGACTTCACCGTTACGTAGCAGCGCAAAATGGCCGAAAATCTTGGACTCACCGATGAGAACTTCACTGAAACACCAGCATTACGAAACGACGGTAATATATTTGCAACAAGTCCAGACGCACTAAAGATCACCTGAAGATTGATAACTGCATACAACAAATTCGAAAAATACAACAAAGTTTTAACAACTCTGGCGCAATCCCAAACATCGTTGGCATTACCATCATGACCTATGAAGCACTATGCGACCTATGATCACTGCTCTTCCAATTCAATTATCGAGGGCCAACCTATGCTGCCTGCTGATATTTTCCGCAGCAAACCCTTGCGAAGCATAACACAATTGACGAAATACGAACCCGTCACTATGCTCGTGACTTTTCAGAAAAGGGGAGGGATGTTGTGAGTCACTTCTACCGAAGTCACGTCACACTGCCGGCACTAAGAAGAAAATAGCAAAGTGTCATCAATAATGCAGAAACGAAGAAACGATAGCGATCGAGTGCAATGTGTCAACAAAGCTCGACGGTTGAAATATGAAGCTATCATATTCAAACAGTGGTCAGTGGGCCAAATGCAGAATTGGGTCACCAATTATTACTTAATAGCGCAGCAACATGGAAAGAGAACTGGGTCAGCGCGACAACAACAGCCAGCTGAAGAAATAGAACGATGCAGAGACGCAGAAGAGCACACTGGAAATGATCGACTCGAGGAAAGTGCATGCAAAGCACTTTCTGATTATAAAAGCTGATCATCGAGCAACGGAAAGGGACTTGCATTTTGGAATCGACAAGTACACTATCAGATCTCAACTTTGGCGCACCTACTTACGAGCCAGGACGACAAAGTGTGGATCTGCGTGTTAGCTAGGGATTAGGGCAGTAAGTAAGCTAGAATAGAAACTATTAAAAGGACTTTATTAAATAAACATTTCTTATAACCGAATAAAGTCAGTGTTTTTATTTTATCCCCTTCCTGCTTTGTGCCGCTAAGGTGTCCTTCGGAAGTTTCACTCACACCCGGATCCTGATGAATTAGGTTTCACCACTGTTCGACAGGTTATAGCAGTACAGTACAAAAAGGTTCAAACAAATGAATCGATACAATTCGGAATATTTTTGCCATTTTTCACTAAAGTGCCTTTCGGAAGTTTCACTCACGCCCAGGCCCCACTGAATTAGGTTTCACCACTGTTCAGTAGGTTTCAGTGAATGACTCAAATATGCCCAATAAATATCAATTTTAACCCACTGTGGCCAAACAATATTTTATTTTATTATTTTGCAAAGTTGACCTGGCACTTGCAATTTAAGTTAAAACTTCACGGATCGTAATTCGTTCCCAACTATCCTTAGTCGAAAACCGGCTGCGCCATAATGTTGTGCGTGCTGGGGGGAAGGACCTCGCGTAAAGCGCCAATAAGGACTCCGTACTTTCCCAAATAAAAACACTGACTTTATTCGGTTATAAGAAATGTTTATTTAATAAAGTCCTTTTAATAGTTTCTATTCTAGCTTACTTACTGCCCTAATCCCTAGCTAACACGCAGATCCACACTTTGTCGTCCTGGCTCGTAAGTAGGTGCGCCAAAGTTGAGATCTGATAGTGTACTTGTCGATTCCAAAATGCAAGTCCCTTTCCGTTGCTCGATGATCAGCTTTTATAATCAGAAAGTGCTTTGCATGCACTTTCCTCGAGTCGATCATTTCCAGTGTGCTCTTCTGCGTCTCTGCATCGTTCTATTTCTTCAGCTGGCTGTTGTTGTCGCGCTGACCCAGTTCTCTTTCCATGTTGCTGCGCTATTAAGTAATAATTGGTGACCCAATTCTGCATTTGGCCCACTGACCACTGTTTGAATATGATAGCTTCATGCGCGAGGTCCTTCCCCCCAGCACGCACAACAAAGGGCTAAAAGAACGATACTCCCATTCCCTTTGTAATTGTAGAAAAACGCTCCATCTTCTTTTGGAGACCTAAAAGTTAAATGTTTCCCATCCAATGCACCTATACAATTTGGGAATTGCCACTTGAGTGCAAACTCCTTTGCTATGGCCTCCCATTCTAAGCGGCTGGAGGGAAACTGTAACAAAAACAAATAATATAATATGGAAATGTGAG
Organism: Chlorops oryzae; assembly: GCA_020466095.1. Taxonomy (NCBI): domain Eukaryota; kingdom Metazoa; phylum Arthropoda; class Insecta; order Diptera; family Chloropidae; genus Chlorops; species Chlorops oryzae. The sequence continues at coordinate 70,849,444 of CM035806.1, forward strand.
TATTTGTTATTTTATACAAAAATCCATTTATACCTTTAAATACGTCGATTTCAGCTTCCTGTAAAGGGCATCACACACTTCCGGAATTATTTTGCTAATCGATGCCTTCGACAACCGTGTCTGGTAGTCCAAACTCATATAACACTCACCTAAAAAGTATTCAACGATTATAACCAGCCATGCACAAAAGGCATTCAAAAAAGGCAAAAGAGCAGCAAAAAATAGAAGCTCGTGTACGTATATAAAGCGAGAGTTTTTCAAACAAAAATCGGTTCTCGTTTAGAACTCAAAGCGAGAACTTCGAAGTTTGCGTCGAAAATATTGAATTTTCTCACTGCGGAAAAAAAACTAGCGAGTACACTGTACAAATTTGCCTTTTTAAAATCACTTTTCGATTTTTTTATAGCTATAATATTATTTTAAATAAAAAATGTTTAAAATTGAATGGGAATACGAGTTTTTTTTTTTGTTTTGAATTCTTTAAATAAAGCACAATGTTTAGTGTGCACCAAAGAAATGCGCACTTGTAAAAAGGACCATTTGCGTCAGCACTACCAACGCCTGCATGGTGATTATATTAATTTAAGCCCAGATGAGCGTATTATAAAGCTCTTTGAGCTTAAATCCATATTTTTGTCAACGGCCGTAGCCCAACCTAATACGCAGGAGACCGAATCTTATGCCAAAAAAAAGGCATCATATATAGTAAGTCTGGCCTTAGCTCAAAAAGGAAAGGTCTTATCAGATGGAATTTTCTTTAAAGATCTTGCTGTGTCGGTTTTAGAATGCTTTGGAGCTCAAGGTATAGAATTAAGCCAAATGATAAGGGATGTTCCCTTATCACGCACAACTATTACCCATCGCATAGAGGAAATCGGCGACTATATAAACTCGATGGTAAAACTAAGTATAAGAAACTCAAAATTTTATTCCATATGCTTAGACGAAAGCACAGATATAACTGATGTCTGCCAGCTTTTAATTTGTTTTAGAAGTGTTGACTCCGATTTTAACATAACTGAAGATATCTTATGCCTTAGTTCGTTGCACAAAAATTGCCGTGGAAAAGATATTTTTGATGCAGTCAACGAACGAATTTTTTCCTTTGCCAGTAGAGAAAAGTTAGCTTCTGTGTGCACTGACGGTGCAAGAGTAATGGTTGGTAGAAATAAGGGCTTTGCTGGTCACCTCCTATCAAACAACATCATTGTCCCAACATTTCATTGTATAATCCACCAGGAGCAGCTTTTCGCAAAGTCCGTTGGATATGGGGATACAATGAAAATATTGGTTTCAATAATAAAGAAGATAAGAGGTGGTCACCATGCGCTTACCCATCGAATGTTCCGATCGTTCCTTGAAGAAATCGAAGCAGACCATCCCGATATTCTGTTGTATACAGAAGTTAGATGGCTCAGCAAAGGAAAGTGTATTGAACGACTGTATAATTTGAGAAACGAGATTGCGCAATTTCTGGAAAGTGAAATGTCTGCCGAAGGGGTACAACTAGCTACGTACTTAAAGGACCCCGATTTTTTATTAAAGTTTGCTTTCTTGGGTGATGTTACTTTATTATTTTCTCATTTAAACTTATGTTTGCAGGGAAAATACAAAAACATTTTCGATTTAGTATCAATAGTTGATAACTGGAAAGCTAGAATGTCATGTCTTGAGCAACAGTTTAAAAATGGGGATCTTAGTTACTTTCCGAAAACCAATGAAATTTCAAAATTACATAAATTAGAACATAAGCTGCCTATCTTTTTGAGTACATTCAACGAAATAGCCTCAAATTGTAGCAATCATTTTAAGGACTTTGACAAAATTCGTAACTTAATTTCTCTGCATGACAACCCCTTTACGTGTGCATCTGATGATTTCGATATTGGGATCAAACTTGAACTTGCTCAGTTTCAATCTGATGTCTTTCTACCACTGGAAAAAGGTTTAGATCTATGGCGCCAAATTAAAGCCGATAAATATCCACTGATAATAGAAAAAATGTATCAGCTTTACTCTTTTTTTGGTTCGACTTATAACTGTGAATCGTCGTTTTCTGCCTTGTCGTTCATTAAAAACAAGCACCGCAATCGAATTAGTGACAAACACTTAGAGGACTTGCTTAGAATTAAGTGCTGCACCTATAAAATAAATATAGATGAGTGCATTGAATTTGGCTTATGTAAAGAAAATCAATTAATTTTAAAAATTAATTGAAAAATCCTTTTAAATTTTTACCACACCCAACAATTATTTTTTCCAGTGCAATGCATAAACTAGCTCAGTGATGCCAGATCGTAGGTTTTTCCCATATTGTGAGTTATTTTTACTCAAATAACATCATATGGGAAAAACTGTATTTTCTTCAACCTGTTGGTGTTTTTATATCAAAATGTATGCAGTAAATTTTAGGCATGTTTTCTATTTATGAGAATTAACAAGTAAAGGAGTTATAGTCAGGCGCACCTCACAATACAATGCCCGACACATACAAACAGTTAGCTATACATGAATTTTTTAATCGAAGGCTTAAATATAAGTTGAAAATCTAGATTTCAGTGAAATATTGCGAAAAACTAATTTTTGGGCAATTATGGGATTTTTGTGTTTGACCCTAGTACTGAAGGTAACCTGGAACTGGTAATGGACCGATCAAGAAACTTTTTTGAAAAAGTATTTGTGGAAATAACATTAATTGCATTTAAGAATGTTCAATAATCAAATTTCATCAAAATATCTAAAACAACAAAAAAAAAACCAAAATTGGAGAAACGGAGTTTTAAAAAAATATTTTTAGATTTTTTTTGTCCGAAATGTCTGGCATCACTGAACCTGTCTTTGAAGGCAGGCTAAATGACTAAACGCTCAGTTTTAAAAATGATTCTGAACGAGTAGGGTCTGTGCCGCTTGTTTTCAGAAGAGAAGCTAGTTTTTGTATTTTTATGTTTTTGTTGTACTATACACGAACATTTTTCGGACGTTTGTCTGTAGTGGTGGTCATCACTGATTATAACATATCGTCGTCCCGGAGTTATTTCCTCGTATATCACAATCAACCTTTTGTTGGGAAATTGAAGTTTAAAGTTTAACATGGCATATAAAAAAAATGGCTCGTTGGAAATCGTTGATTCTGTTTTCCTTATATAAAATGCTTTACTTTTTATTATTTCTGATCATTAATTTAAAGTTACTTCGAAAGTTCTTTAAGTTATAGGGTTTTTTTCATTCCAAGAATTTTTGACAATTCATCGTATACGCCACTTTTTTGGCAACCTGTGTTGGAAAGTGGATATACGAGCAAATGAATTAATAAAAATTTGATAATGTTTTTTTGTTTTATTTGTTTTGACACGAAAATCGACTTAACAAAAATTTTTTTAATGAGTTTATATAGGAAATTTGTTATTTAAGTATCCGTTTTTCATTTAAAAATAGAAAAAGGAGTCCAAATCATAATCTTATTGTTGAAAAATGACTTAACTCCGCATTTCCTGAGAAAAACGACTTGCCACTGCATCAAATAGCGAAATGTTTTTTATACATTAAAGGTAGCATTCAAAAGTCATACCTGATACCTTAAAAATGTGCCTATTTAAATGATACACATTTCTCTTCTTATTCTTTTTCCGTGACCTAAACATTTCTAAAAAAAAAATTTGAATTCTTATTTTTGTTGGGGAAATTAAATTATTATACGTTATGTAATCAGCTAAGCTACAAAATAAAGAATTGATATGGGTATTGTTGTTGGTACAACGAAACTGTACCTTCCACGTTTGTTTTAAGGAGCTGAACTACCTGCATTAGCTTTGTTGTGCTGTTTTGCACTCATTTCCATTTGACTTTGAACAAGTCAGGAATCTATAATCGGTCTAGCCCGACAATAACACAAACCAAGAAAAATAAATCAAAAGCATCTTATAGTATTCTATTAGAAGGAACAGTGAGCATGCGGACGTATTTAAAGCGCTTGATAGAGCGGCGTGATCTGTGGTGTTACAAGATGACGTTAAACATAATACAATCGGCTATGGTTTTAAAACAATATCTACAAAGTAAAAATTCAATATAATACGGTTCACTGCAAGCGTGAAAATTTCAAAACCATTTTAAGTATTTCAACCCCAAAACAAATTGCGCCACAGAAACAAAAAGACATTGAGAGTCTATTCAGCTATCTTCCAGAAGAAGATGTTAAATACTTTCAAAATTTGTTAATTTAAAATAACTTTTTATATTATAAATTTAAAGAAATGCAATTTGTTATATTATAATAAGCATTCCACACTATTTTCAGAATGAAAATTTTTGTAGGAGTGTTACTATGAGCATTTTTTTTTTGCTTCTTTTGTTTTTTTTTCACACGAATAAATCTTTTTTATTTAAATTTAACATAAAAAAATGTTTCTTAAAAAAAATTTTTTTTTGTTACGATGAGATAACACAACAACTTTTTACTGCGAAAATTTCATATATAAATCATAGTATATCCACAAAATATGGATATACGATGTTATAACGCGTAGAAACTATAATTTTAAAGGATATACAATTATTTAGCTCACAAATATCTCGTAAACTATATGGTATAGCAACCTGGAGACTCGACAGATGGATAGATCTTGAAAAAGTACGCGGGAAAACGTGCTTATCTCAATTTTTTTGATTTTGTGATATACGAGGAGATAACTCCGGGACGACGATATGTTCTACATAACTCTTTCGTGTTACTTACCAGTCGCTAGAAATCGCAGAGTCACTGCTAATTTCTCCTCAGCGGGTATGTCTTCCCTGAGTAATGTATCGGAGCGTTGTATATCATTTTCTATCAAAGACAACAACAAATCAAAATTCGTCTTGGACAGACGCAAGTAGTTCCTATAACTGGTTTCGTCGTGCACCAGTAATTCCCTGCTCAAAAAAGCAAACGAACCGCGATTTTTCTTGTGTTTCCTCCATTCCTTCACCCACTTCCTTTTGGTCCTCTTTTTTACAGGTAATCGAGTAACCTTTTCGCCCAAGCAAGCCAATCCTAGTGTGAAATTATAATAAATATTTTTTGTAGAAATTTTAAAAATTTTCATTTACCTAAAAGTATGTCATCTTTGTCGCTATCATCGGAGTCGATCTCGCAAGCTTCCGCAATGAGATCCCAAATCCTTTCAACAAACAAGTATTTCTCACTTATCTCCATTTAAAGCCTGAATTCCAATAGCGCAGGAGCTGCAGGAAATTTCCTGCTGCAGGAGGGGCAGGAAAAATGCAATTTCCAATAATGCGTGTGGATGGACATATCATTGCTGCGGTTTTGAGTGTGAACTTGACTCAGTACATTTTTAGCTACTCTTGTACTCGTCTTATTTTCTATGAACGGAATGTAATATTCCCTTTTACTTAGCAAATAAGTTATAGAAATCATAAATATAGAGACCGATGCTTAAAAGAAAACATAATTTAATGCATATTAATTGATTAACGAAGAAAAGGATACGTCCGTAGTACCAAGTACCATAAAAAAGTACTCAATAGTTTCTACAACACTGTTATATTCCTTTCTTCAACTGTTATACTCAGCTGTCATGTTGCTCACGCGCAGGAAATATTCAATTTTTCGAACTTTTGCGTGTGCAGGAAGTTGATTGGACGTCGTTCCATATGTTTTCAGGTGTTGAACATTTGCAGGAATTCACGTTACGCACCTCCTGCGCTATTGGAAATTCAGCTTAAATATTATTTGCGTAAAATGCGTATGAAAATAAAACACAGACGCCGAATGATGCAGTATACAAATAAAATTCAATTGATTCACTCAGAGTTGCATATAGTTTCTTATCTTAAAATCATCCCTCACTAGAGTTGCATCATTATTATTTTTCCATATACATTTTATTTCAACCCTGCGTGAATGAGAAAAACGTCAAAAACAAAAATCAAGCAACTCGAGTTGCCGACCCAATGTAGACGCGAAAGCAACTCCAAAAGAGAATTCGATACGAGTTGCGCAACTTTAATTGCCTAGTGTAGAAGGCCTCTATGTCTAGCGTTTTCAAAGCAGTAAAGCAGTGATTGCCAAACCCACAAAACGATACTTCTGCTTCGTATTTTAATGTAACGATGTGCATGCACTGCGCGAAAATCTCCAGTCAAATAAAAAATGCGAAGCACATATTTCAGTGAGATTATATGTATAAATCGAAATTTTTTACTGATTTCCAGGGAACTAACAGAATTTAGACATTATATTACAAATTTTTTCACTTTCGAAAATATATACATACTTCTACTTTTAAAAAATTCAAGAAATTTCAAAATTTTTAATTTTATTTTTTGACAAATATCTCCAAATGCTCGGAAGAATGCAGTCCCAAATAGACAAAATACAACATATTCGCATCATCTTGACATCATGCATGACTCAAACGATGCTGAAAGTATGTGTTGCTTATGAGGGACAAAAAGTGCTCAACTTGAGAGCAAATTATGATTTCAGTATATGGTTACATATTGACCTCATACTCATATTATTCATTATTCATGTCATGATATGAGATCGTGCAATGAAGTCAATTTGATGTAGTTTTGAAAACATATTTTGAGGACTAGAATTGTTATCAAATTGTCGACAATTTTCATGCATCCCTTGAAATCATTGTATGAATATCATAGCTGTCTATTTGGGGTATTATAAAAATGTTTTAGTATTTCTTTATAGCTACGTTCTTCCATTTATTTTTAATTATAAATGATTTATAATTTACGCATTAAAATCAATATTTTATTGCTGCTTTGTCTTTTTCAGGGTGTAAAAATAAAATAAAAGCCAAGCGAATACACCCTTCCCGTTCCACAGTTTTCATATGACTGATTTGATTTAAATGACGAAAATTTGTAAGAAGGAAATCTAAAATTTCAAGAATGCATGCGACGCAAACCTGCTCGCTCGACATTTGCCAACAGACTGATGTTCGTTTTTCAGCTTCGGCTTCACACGCATAAGCGCACTTACACAAGTGCGTTGCCCGCGGGCATTCGGTGCCAATCACTGCAGTCAGTCAAGAAAACTTATATTTTCTGATTCTCTTGTTCGGTTTCGTATATGCGTGATGAGTGTAGCAAACGAGCCGAAGTGCTTTATACCAAGTATTACAGTATGGGAAAGCCTGTCAAAATGCTATATGGTGTGGTGAAGTTGAGTAAAAATCAGCTGACTGTCAAAAATAAGTCGAAGAATTTGCGATTTTTTAACATGCCGTAACTTTATATTTTGACCCTTTTTAAGTAAAATTGAAGTTGCAAACAACAAAGTAGAGATGCTCCTTCATTATACCTTTTCCGAAGGAAAGGGTATATTAAGTTTGGCACGGTGTATGTAACATACCAAAGGAGTCGCGGTAGATATAGACATATATATATATTCTTGATCAGGGTGACAAGAGGAATCGATCTAGCCATGTCTGTCTGTCTGTCTGTCTGTCTGTCTGTCTGTCTGTCTGTCTGTCTGTCTGTCTGTCTGTCTGTCTGTCTGTCTGTCTGTCTGTCTGTCTGTCTGTCTGTCTGTCTGTCTGTCTGTCTGTCTGTCTGTCTGTCTGTCTGTCTGTCTGTCTGTCTGTCTGTCTGTCTGTCTGTCTGTCTGTCTGTCTGTCTGTCTGTCTGTCTGTCTGTCTGTCTGTCTGTCTGTCTGTCTGTCTGTCTGTCTGTCTGTCTGTCTGTCTGTCTGTCTGTCTGTCTGTCTGTCTGTCTGTCTGTCTGTCTGTCTGTCTGTCTGTCTGTCTGTCTGTCTGTCTGTCTGTCTGTCTGTCTGTCTGTCTGTCTGTCTGTCTGTCTGTCTGTCTGTCTGTCTGTCTGTCTGTCTGTCTGTCTGTCTGTCTGTCTGTCTGTCTGTCTGTCTGTCTGTCTGTCTGTCTGTCTGTCTGTCTGTCTGTCTGTCTGTCTGTCTGTCTGTCTGTCTGTCTGTCTGTCATGTCTGTCGGTCACACTTTAGTTTTTCGTAATTTACTCCTAAGCCATGAAAGATATCATATTGAAATTTGGCATGGACTTCAACCAGGTAAATGTCCGAAAAACTGCATACAAATTTTTTTCGTAGTCCCTTCTTGGGTCGTGGGAAGTGGTTCAGAAGTTTCAAAAATCACGATTTTTAACGTTTTTCCTGGATAACTTTTTTACTATACATCCCAGCTTATTGAAATTTGGTGAGTGTATAGCTACTATGTAGACTTAAGCTTTCGCTGAAAAAAAATTGCGACATCGCTATAACTATGGTCATCATCCTACACAATAGAAAAAAACACTCTTTCTCTTATTCTCATATCTGAATACAAAAATTATTTTTTTGCTTCTTCTGATTGTGTATTTTGCCGCCAAATAAAGTCGTCCATTATGGATAAGTTTTGACCATGACCACATTTCGCGAAATTCGAAAAAAATTGATTTTCACTATTTTGAATTGAGTATTTCGCAGCTAAACAAAATGTCCTCTAAGGGTTAAAATTTGATCAAGACCACCATCCGCGAAATTCGCGAAAATTTGATTTTCACTATTTTGAATTGAGTATTTCGCAGCTAAACGAAATGACCGCTAAGGGTTAAAATTTGACCATGACCACCATTCTTGAAATTCGCAAAAATTGATTTTCACTATTTTGAATTGAGTATTTCGCAGCTAAACAAAATGTCCTCTAAGGGTTAAAATTTGATCAAGACCACCATCCGCGAAATTCGCGAAAATTTGATTTTCACTATTTTGAATTGAGTATTTCGCAGCTAAACGAAATGACCGCTAAGGGTTAAAATTTGACCATGACCACCATTCTTGAAATGCGCAAAAATTGATTTTCACTATTTTGAATTGAGTATTTCGCAGCTAAACAAAATGTCCTCTAAGGGTTAAAATTTGATCAAGACCACCATCCGCGAAATTCGCGAAAATTTGATTTTCACTATTTTGAAGTGAGTATTTCGCAGCTAAACTAAATTTCCTCTAAGGGTTAAAATTTGATCAAGACCACCATCCGCGAAATTCGCGAAAATTTGATTTTCACTAGTTTGAATTGAGTATTTCGCAGTTAAACAAAATGTCCTCTAAGGGTTAAAATTTGATCAAGACCACCATCCGCGAAATTCGCGAAAACCTGATTTTCACTATTTTTAATTGAGTATTTCGCAGCTAAACAAAATGTCCTCTAAGGGTTAAAATTTGATCAAGACCACCATCCGCGAAATTCGCAAAAATTTTATTTTCACTATTTTGAATTGAGGTTTTCGCAGCTAGACAAAATGTCCTCTAACGGTTAAATTTTGACCATGACCACCATTCGCGAAATTCGCAAAAATTTTATTTTCACTATTTTGAATTGAGGATTTCGCAGCTATACAAAATGTCCTCTAACGGTTAAAACTTGACCATGACCACCATTCGCGAAATTCGCAAAAATTTTATTTTCACTATTTTGAATTGAGGTTTTCGCAGCTAGACAAAATGTCCTCTAACGGTTAAAATTTGACCATGCTCACCATCCGCGAAAATTTTGTGCTTAATAATAATCTCGAGTCTTAGAAGGTATAAATAGATATCCAAGCTAGGAACGGCAGGAATTTTTGTTAAGGTAATGTTTTAACATATTTCAGGCTGAGGAAAAGGTATGTGTGCAATCGGCTTAGCCGATGTAAACTTCTTTACTTGTTTTAGAGTACATTTGAGTTTCTGCGACCCCCGCAATTCAGTATTCAATATTGCATTTAAATTGGACGACATCGTCAGCGATGCACAAATACTCTAAGCGTAAAGCTTTTATCGATACTGAACCGAGTACTCAAAAGAGTTCTTAAAACATAATAAAACCAAATAAAAAAGCAAGATAATTCGACATAAAAAGAATTTATACATTTTTAAAATTCATGTTTCAAAATGAAAAAAGTAAGGGTGTTATAGTAAAGAGAACCTGGCCATAGAATACCTCACTCAGATAAACAGCTATTAAATTTTTAATCGGAGGCTAAATATAAGCTCAAATTCCTTATTTCATGCAAATATCTGTAAAATTCAATTTTCGAATAACGTCATTTGGCGCGGCCACTTTTCTATATTTGGAATCTACATTTTATGCCCTTAACTAAGTACTATTAAATAATTCCACTATGTATTTCAAAAAATTTTGGTTGTTATGAACTTTATAAAAAACCCTACAACGAAGGGATACCTTTGAAAATCAGACAGACAGAAAGTCTCATTTCTAAAAGCTAAACGTTCAAATTGTAGTCGGTTACTATTTTCACCATCGATTTGCACTATTGACTCGTTCGATTTGGCACCATCTGTTGTCCATGGATGCCACACTAACGTCTAAATTAAACAAGACCAAAAACTCGGAAATCAGTTTTTTGTAGTACGTGAATTTTTCTATTACTAAAAAGAAAAAATTAATGTAAAAATAAATTCTACTGTTTAAAATGGTACAATCATTCTTAAAAAAATCTTTATAATATCTGATTTTCTCTGTTTATAAATGAAAAAAAATCCCTTAAAAAAACTAACAGCTTGTATGTGCCCAATTTCTAGAGACGACAACAATGCCCAAAGAGGCATCGTGGTGGATTGCCTGGTATGCCGTGTGGTTGTTGTTGCCTTTGGTGAATTGCCTATTAGCTTTGTTGAATTGCCTATTAGCTCGTTTCTCATACTGTAATACTTGCTTTATACGATGTCGTGCTTCTCTTCGAGTAGCGTACATTTTTTACATATTTTTATATGGGTAAAAGACAAATTTGTTTAGGCGCCTTAAGCATAAAACGATATGTCGGTCATGATTTTTGTTCTTTAAAAATAAAATTTTATGTTTTTATAATAAAATATCTATAGTTAAATTTTTCGAATATTTTAATAAAATTGAATGTATTTTTTGCCTAAAAGCGTCAAATATTTAATTACGTTCAATTTAATTTGAATCGTCGTGAAAATATACAATATATCTTAAAACCACTTCTTTAAAGTGGTTGAAAGGGTTTGAAATGAACTAACGTCGTTATGATATCATACACACTTTACGCACAAACATGCGTCGGTTTGTTTTGAAAAATAAGCGTGCGTAGCTTAACTTGTAAGTTGGTGGCAAGTGCCATCTCACCTGCTATTTCGATAAAAAAAAAAATAAATTATGCGTAAAAGTCAATTTTTTAACTTACAGGATACTAAGACTTGTTTTCTAAACACGATTGCGCCCATTGGGCTATTTGATGCAGATTAAGTAATGTCCTCCAGATCCATAGCAAGAGTTTAAATTTTAAAATTTTACGAGTAAAACCGAAGTCGATTATGGTGCTTAGAGTTCAGGATGTAGGCTTATAACAAAAGTAGCTGATTGTTGATTTTTTTGGCTTAAGCAGTATGTGGTAGAATATTTAAAAGGTCCTTACAAGGATTTTTTTTTTTTTGCTGGATCGCATGGAGGTAGGGAATCTTCAAAAGATACGACTTCTCCAGGTTCAGCCGCATGCACGATTCACTGCCCATTCTTGACAGTGCCTTCGTACTACCCCCTTCAGCTCTTCAACCATTCTCCCCACAGAATTGCACTCACTATTTCTTCGTGGGGCTTGTGGCACTCTTGCCTTCTTTCACAAATGCTGATGCACCACCTACAGTGTTCGGTTCTATTTACTTTTCAGTATGCGAAGTTTTTTCGTAGCAGGCTCGTGAAGAGAGTTTTCTTTTTTTTTCATAATCTTTTTTTTTTTTCCATAAGCCAGCGACAGTGCTTTCATATCAATACTTTAAGCAGCACTTCTAATATGGGTAGGCGGTCACGGTGGGTTTTAAAGAATTTAAATTTTTTGGAAAACCACCCCGAAAATGTTTGATGGATATGATTCTGGGATAGTTCCAGAGAAAAAAAATGCAAACCCGAAAATCGCAGAACCGAACCTCAACTTTTCCCCCCACCCCCTTTTGATTTTTTTTGGCATTTTATGCATTCCTGCATTCAAATCGGTGTTCTCTTGATGGTCTCGTTGTAAAAACAAAATAAACTTTTGAAAAACGGATGATGCAATAATGTTAAAAAATACATAATCTATAAATAGACATACAGTGCACTCTCGAAAACTCGAACAGTACTGGTACAGTACAGTACAGTGCTGGTAAAATGCGTTGTTTGATCAAAAATTCAAGGTGTTGAAAAACTCGGGCAATTCGTCAACTACTTAGAACATGGCTAGTTTTAATTATTTCAAGTTTTCTCCAAGAGTTTTCATCGAATTCGTTTTGCAAAACTTCAAAATGTTTCTGGCTCTTCACTTGGATTTTGGAGAAGCATATTTTCATCCAGGTAATTTTTAACTCAATAAACTCTTCTGAAATTTTAAGCTGGCTATTGTGAATTTTCTTTGAATACTCATCGCATTGATCACATTGCAATTTCCTTAAAGCTTTGATACTTAAGGAAGGCCCAGAGAAGTATCTTTCAGCGGCACTCTTCGCAAAGATTTGAATGTTGCTTTCATTATTTTCATCTATTGTGGACGCTGTTAAATTTTCTATAGTGCACGCCGCTTCTTGTGGTTTTGATGAAGTCCGTTATATTCCAATCTAGATCAATTTCTTCACATTCCTCTTCGGCGCAATTTTTGTTTTTCACATAGTTCTGTCGCACTATTCTCATCGACATCAATCTTGATGTTAAATATTGAACTTCTCTGGCCTATGGGTTGGAGTTGTTGCCGAGCTTTGACCTTAAAGCTGCGAACAGGTTTACGAATCAATCCTGAATAAATCGGCCTGGCATAACGAAAAATACCTAAGGCAATTCCAAGAGCTCTCTGGACAAGCCTATAACAGCTTGCAGTTCATTTTTGAGTCCTGAGATGCATGAGATGCATGGGGTTTAGTACGTTGGCACTGTCATAAGAATGAGCAGTGAATCGTGCATGCGGCTGAACCTGGAGAAGTCATATCTTTTGAAGATTCCCAACCTCCATGCGATCTAGCAAAAAACAAAAACCTTGTAAGGACCTTTTAAATATTCTGCCACATACTGCCTAAGCCAACAAAATCAACATTCAGCTACTTTTGTTATAAGCCTACATCCTGAACTCTAAACATGATAATCAACTTCGGTTTTACTCGTAAAATTTTAAAATTTAAATTGTTGCTATGGATCTGGAGGACATTACTTAATCTGCATCAAATAGCCCAATGGGCGCAATCGTGTTTAGAAAACAAGTCTTAGTATCCTGTAAGTTAAAAAATTGACTTTTACGCATAATTTATTTTTTTTTTAAATCGAAATAACAGGTGAGATGGCACTTGCCACCAACTTACAAGTTAAGCTACGCACGCTTATTTTTCAAAACAAACCGACGCATGTGAGTTCAATTCAAAACCTTTCAACCACTTTAAAGAAGTGGTTTTAAGATATATTGCATATTTTCAATTTTATTAAAATATTCGAAAAATTTAACTATAGATATTTTATTATAAAAACATAAAAATGTATCTTTAAAGAACAAAACTCATGACCGATATATCGTTTTATGCTTATGCGCATAGAGTTCGGATAGACCTAAACAAATTTTTCGTTTTACCCATATAAAAATATGTAAGAAATGTGCGCTACTCGAAGAGAAGCACGACATCGTATAAAGCACTTCGGCTCGTTTGCTACACTCATCACGCATATACGAAACCGAACAAGAGAATCAGAAAATATAAATTTTCTTGACTTTACTGTTTTGAAAACGCTAGACATACACACAACCTCCTAGAAATATATGCATGCATACCGAATTACAAGTCCCGTCATTGACAAAGCCAAAACGAACCAAAGCGGGAGGCATCCGGTTCGAGGCTCATGGAGGTATATAATTTTGTTTTTCAACATTAATTTGGTTTTTTTTTTTGCGGATATATTTTGTTTTAAATTTAATAGAATAGATAATAGATATTTTCGACACGATTGCCGAACAATATTTTATGCAATAAGATTTCAAATTGGATTTTAACCCAAGGTGTATTTAAGAAGGTGACAGCACAAGAGCAACAACTACAACTCGATCAAAAACAACATAGAAATTGTTATGTCTAACGAAAGTGTTATGTCAAAATCGGCTGAGTTATAAGCAAGGCCTTGGTTATAAGAAAACAAAAATTTTCGTAATACGAAAGTGATATGTCAAAAACAGCTGAGTTATAAGTAAACAAAAATGTTGTTTAAAAATTATACAAAAAAAAAAACAAAAGCAAGTGGAAATAAATAATATTTTGAAATGTTTGGCCTTAATGACGATTATCAAGAACACACTAATGATGGTAAGGGCGAGGCGGAAAATAAAGGGTAAATTTTAGTTTGAATATTTTGGATTATGTCGATTTTCTTCTATTATTATTCTAGGCATTTTGAATGCAAAACATGCGGACAGAAATTAACTTTATCCAGCAATTCTAGACGTCACATACATGTCATTTCAAAGCGCTTGATTCGGTCGGACGCGTTTTTTACTTTGCTCCGCAACCTTAGTAAAAAAAAAGAAAAAACAAAGCCAAAAAAACAAACAAAACATAACACAAAACAATCACAAAATTAAACATTATTAAATAAAAAAAAAAAATAAAAATAAATCCACTGAATTAAATCAAAATTAAATTTATAATAATAAAAATAAGAAAAAAACCCGAATAAAAAATTAGAGACAGTGACTCTTATAGTGCGCCAAAAGTGCATGTAAAAAAAAAAAGAGAAAGAAGAAGAAAAAAATTGAAAATAAAATAAGTGTTCAACGTTCGCCGCCGTGCGGCCGACGTCGCTCGCACAGTGTTACCGAATCGATCCAACAACAAAATGCTCTGCTGAACCTTCACTCGGTGACGTCAGGCAAGCTTTCCCGCACACCGCAGCAAACAAATGCAGCAAATGCACTACCCTTTCTGCCTACAAGCTCCAATACTCCCTGCTCGATCGCAGTAAGTACGCCAACTAATACTTTTGCTAGTCCTAAGTACACAGCTACAACGTCAACGGTTTCTGCTCTTATTGCGAGCCTCACCTCTTCAAAAACAACAGCATCACTACAAAACGAAGAAACAACCGACATACTGACAAACACTAAGTCAGAAGAAGAATACAGCAGACAAAAAGAAGCCGAAATTGCTGCTCAAACCGCTGCTCAGAGCTCAGCCGTGCGCTCTACTCAAGTGAATGCTAGCGCCGCTGCCGCTATAGCAAAAAACGTTGGCGTCCACGAAAAGCAAAAGGGGTCGGCAGTGCAGACAGGCATGGATCGCTACGTCAACATCAAGCGGAAATTGAGTCCCCAAAAACTGCAAGGACAGAAGGCTCTAAAAGTATTGAAACCCAATGCATCAACGAGCACTGCTACTAGCCCAAGCCAAAATAGATTTGCGCTGCTTGCTAGCAAAGATGATAATGAATCATCTACACAAAACCCCATCAAAAAAATTAAGCCTCCCCCAATCTACTTGCGTGAGGAATGTTCCAACGCTCTAGTAGCAGCTATCGCTCGTTCCATTGGCAGCAGCAACTTTCACGTTGTTTCCATTAAAAGGGGTAACGTGAAAGAAACTAAAATACAAATTTATACGGAAATCCACTATCGTACCCTGGTGAACCACTTTGATGCACTCAAAAAAAGCTACTATACCTACCAGCTTAAAGCAAGCAAAGGTTTAGTGGTAGTAATAAAAGGCATCGAGCCCTCACTTGACCCAGCAGAGATCAAAGGCGCTCTGCAAGCTGCAGGTTTTCCAACGAAAACCGTTTTTAATATTAAAAACAAACAAAATATTCCGCAACCCCTATATCGCATTGAGCTTGATCCTTCAGCCAACTCCCAAAAACAAAAAAAGAACGAGGTCCACCCAATATACAATCTGCAATTTTTGCTACACCGCAAAATTTCGGTCGAAGAGCCTCATAAGCGGAAAGGACCGGTTCAATGCTCTAATTGCCAAGAATTTGGACACACGCAAAACTATTGCACATTGCACCCCGTGTGCGCTACATGTGGAGATCGGCATTCTTCGAACTCTTGTCAAGTTGATCAAGACAACCCTGATGTAAGAAAATGCAGCAACTGTGGTGGTAACCACAAAGCGAGTTATCGTGGATGCCCAATCTACATGGCAATAAAAAAAAAAGACCAACCCAAGCGGAAAACTCATCAAGAAGTTCCGAACTTCCTGCCGAGCCAGCAAGGGCCAGCATCAGCTGCTCTTCCTCCCAAAGCATTTTCATATGCTGACGCAGTAAAGTCTAACACTGCGACCCAAGCTCAAGCATCTCTTGCGACAGCAGCACATCCTGGTCGTACTCCTATGACTATTTCGTACGCTGACGCTGTCAGGTCGAACACTGCGGTACACCCTCAAGGTGCCATATCAAATTTGGAATCAATGATCTCAAATTTGACTAACTGCATGATGCAGTTCACTTCAACTGTGCAATCAATGCTGCAAGAGATGATGCGGACTCAAAGCCAACTCATGCAAATTCTTATTGCAAAGAAATGAGTGTCCTAAAAATTTGTCATTGGAATGCTAACGGCATTCGACAACACAAGCTTGAAATTCAAACATTTCTTGAATTACATTCAATTGACGTAATGCTCGTCAGTGAAACCCACCTCACAAGCAAAAATAATTTTACTATTAAAAATTATACGTTTTATGGCACTCATCACCCAGATGGAAAGGCACACGGCGGCACCGGCGTTTTGATCAAAACTCGAATAAAACACAATTTAATGGATGAATTTTCCCAAAATTACTTACAAGCAACGTCTATCTCATTGCATTATGGTAACAGCATTATCGCTTTAAGTGCAGTTTACTGCCCACCGAGATTTTCTGTTACTGGTACACAATTTTTAGAGTACTTCCAAAAGCTTGGCAACAAATTTATAGCAGCTGGGGACTATAATGCTAAGCACCCACACTGGGGCTCTAGATTAATTAACCCCAAAGGGCGACAACTATATTCAATTATAATAAATAGTCGTGCAAATTTTGACTGTATTTCAACAGGTCAACCCACTTACTGGCCTTCCGATTTGCAAAAAAAACCCGACCTCATTGATTTTGCAGTCAGCAAAAACTTTGATCGTAGCGAATTACATGCTGAACCCAGCTTCGATTTGTCATCCGACCATTCCCCTGTTATAATTACAATGATGGGCTTGCCCACATTCACCGAAAAACCCGGCAGAATTGTAACAAATAAAACCCACTGGCTTAAATACAAAAAATATATAAGCTCGCATTTGAACGAGAACTCTATACTCCGAAGCGAATGTGATATTGATGATGCCGTAACAGAGGTAAACAATATCATGATATCGGCAGCAGTTCATGCAACCCCAAAAATAATCAGCAAGCCAAAAGAACCTCGAAGATATACTTCAAGCGAGATCGAAACTCTTGTACGAGAAAAAAGACGCCTACGAAGGGAATGGCAGCGACAACGTTCACCCACCGCGAAAGTTAACTTAGTGCAAGCGACTAAGCGCCTGAGAGAAGCTCTTGATAATGATCTGAAAACTAATCTAGAAAATTACACTCGAAATTTGAGCCCGACAGCGGAATCAAACTATTCTCTTTGGAAAGCAAATAAAAAGATGAAGGCACCCAAAACAAACGTAGCACCACTGCGTACTAACACTGGAAGCTGGGCTAGAAAGGACGAAGAAAAAGCGCATGTATTTGCTAAATATCTCGAAAACGTTTTTAAGCCCAACCCACGCACTAACGCTTTTCAATTTCCCAAAATAAACCCTCGATCAATCGAAAATATAGGCGAATTTCAGCACAAGGAGATCAAGTTTATCATTGGCGAGCTAAACACAAAAAAGGCCGCAGGCTTTGATCTTATAACCCCACAGATGGTGCAACAACTCCCCACTGTAGCAACAAGATTAATCCTCTTCATATTCAACGCAATATTGAGGCTAGGATATTATCCTAGACCCTGGAAAATTTCGAACATAATTATGATCCCTAAGCCAGGAAAAGACCTATCACTCCCATCATCATATCGGCCAATTAGCTTGTTGCCAGTACTCTCAAAAGTCTTTGAAAAATGTCTCTTAGCGAAAATTTTACCACCCTTACAAATCTCTGGAGCTATTCCCCAGCACCAGTTTGGTTTTCGTAAAAGCCATGGCACCATTGAACAGGTAAACAGAGTTACCACCGAAATCAGAAACGCATTTGAAAAAAAGAAATACTGTTCCGCCATATTTCTGGATATCTCGCAAGCCTTTGATAAAGTATGGCACTCTGGCTTAATGTTTAAAATTAAACATAGCCTTCCCGAAAACACTCACAAAGTCCTACAATCCTACCTCTCTGAAAGGAAGTTCAAAATCAAATATGAAACACACACGACATATGAATATGACATTTCAGCAGGTGTACCCCAAGGTAGTGTCCTAGGGCCCCTGCTATACCTGATTTACACGGCTGATCTGCCTGTATCCCCAGAACTCTTCACATCTACATTTGCAGACGATACAGCAATTTTGTATGCACACAGCGATCCTGTGGTCGCCTCTCGAGTTCTTAATAATCATCTTCATACTGTTGAAGACTGGCTTGCGAACTGGAGAATAAAAGTAAATGACAGCAAATGCACCCACATAACTTTCACGCTGCGTCGCGAGACATGCCCTCCAATTATGCTTAATAACACACGAGTTCCACAGGCCAATGAAGTGAGATATCTAGGCATTCACTTAGATCGCCGACTCACATGGCGCAAGCACATTGAGGCAAAACGCACCCAAATGAAGCTGAGCGCCCAAAAACTGCACTGGCTACTCAACAGTAAGTCAAGATTGCGGCTCGAACACAAAGTGCTTCTTTTTAACGCAACACTTAAGCCTATATGGACTTATGGCTCCCAGCTCTGGGGAAAAGCCAGCAACTCTTTATTAGACATTATACAACGCTCACAGTCCAGAATTCTTCGGACTATAACTGGTGCTCCATGGTTTATAAAAAACGAAAACATACATAAAGACCTTTGTACCCCGATGGTCAAAAACGAGCTTATCTCATTAAGCCGCAAATATTGCACTCGGTTGTCCCAACATCCGAACCCACTAGCTAGAAATTTGTTGCTAACAAACAGCTCCTCAAGGCTAAAAAGGCGTGACTTGCCATCACTGTCTCACAACTAATGCCCCTCTAAATTTTTGAAAAAAAAATTTTTTTTTTTTTTTTTGTAACTTTTGTAACAAAAAAATCCTCCTGGAAACCCATCTATGGATTCATCATACGGAAAGGCAGCCCAGTTCACGCGTTGGCGTGGACTGAAAAGCATATAATATTAATAAATATTTTTTAGTTTTAAGATTCATTCACTTGTTGTTAGTTCATAGGATATGAAGATGCAATAATAAAAAACCGTTTAAAAAAAAAAAAAAAAAAACATACATGTAGGGCATGATACAAAGAGAGCAAGATAGCGCCATTTCGGGTACCGCTATTTTGTAGCATTCGCATTGTTGTTGTTTCCCATGCTAAAGTATAGTAGTGACGTTGAGTTTAACATGCAAAACAACAACAAATAAGCTCTCATTTTGTATTTGTGACATCATCGGGCTGAAATGGCGCTATCTTGTTTTCTTGTATCATGCATGTAGGGTTTAGTACGCTAATGTTATATTCTTACCGGCTATTTCGAAAATTTTTTAAAGTGAATATTGGTATTTTGGGCCCCAAGCCATAGAAACTTATTTTTTTGCACTAGGCCTGTTCACGAGACCCTGGTAACCGTAGCATTGTGGCAAAAGTGCAAAAATAATGTACATATCCAACAACAATAATTTAGACATCCAACAACAAAATTTGCACTCTTGTCACGATGCTACGGTCTCGTGAACAAGCCTACTATAAACAAAATCTTTCCTTTTTAGCTAAGGATCAATATAGTTTAAACAGGCCTAATTGCTCAAAGCTTTTCAGATTCAAGTCATCACCTAATAAGCAACTGCGAGGACGTTGCCGAAACGCCAAAAAAAGTGATACTATATCTATATCTATTGCACTGTAGAATTTCTTTCAAATTCAGCTTGGAGGAAGCATTTAAATGAGGCGCTTTGCACGGGTAAACAATCTTTATCAGATTAATGAGAGTAATTAACTTATTTGTCCTTTATTAGTCGAACACCAACGATTTGCATGAATATTTGGATTAAGATTCTACTAACCATCTACTTCCAAGTTCAAAATTTTCGCACCTCTTCTCGGAGGTGAAAATGTTTAAATAAAAAAAAAAGTTGGCAGTTATGGAACTGCCGTTGGAAGTGAAAACATAGAATGTGTATTGAAGTTTGAAATGCATAATATTTGATTTAAAATTATTAAAATCAATCTGGATTTTTACATTTAATGAGACTCAGAGAAACAATTATAGGCATGTGATATGTAAAGTATTTTATTATTGAAATATATTGCTGGCTGCACAAAGTTTTAACAATTAATTACACTGCTCAACGCTAAATTTTCCTTTGACTTGAAACCAACTTTTTTTTTGTCGTATTTGTTTCGCTGAAGCAAAATATATGCTTTAAGTTTGAAAGTTAGCTCGCGTTTTTTAAATATTCGCTAAGAAAGGTTTTGCGATTTTTTGTCAATATCTTTTAGTCGTAGTTTTATCGTTCGACCGTTTCAAAAAATTTAATTCATATAAAAGAAGAGTAAATATACAGCATATCCCTCATACATATGGATGAAATCGGTTCAACAGCTTAGGAGCTATAGGGCGATAAAGGCAAAAATTTTAAGAAATTTTTAACAACTTTGTACAAAAACTTGATTTCAAGCCCATATAATTTCCGAAGAAGATTCGGTATTCAGGTTTAGGCTATCTTAAGTAAATGAGTGGATTTCTAAGAGCATTTCAAGACCCAGAAAAAGAAAATCCGATGAGTTGTTCATATTGGAATTGGGTTTTTAGAAAAAATGAGACGAGTTTTTTTCGCCAGAAAATATTTTATATATTTTAGTTTAATTTGATTTTTCATCGTCGTCTCTATCATTATCCGAGGACACCGGAGATACAATATGTACAATACAATATGTTGCATGCCCAGTGACAATACTAAGAATCACAACGTCGAGCTTTCGTTTTCTATTAGTACCCAGCGGCCAAAGTGCTGCTTACAGAAGCGATGAACCGTCCCAGCGGCCAACAATGCCTACCGCCTACAACCGCCTACCACATGTTCAATTTCGGTGCTATGATTCGATGTGTACATAAGGGAACGTGTCCAAACTACGTGAACCATTTTTTACTACTTTTTACCCCCCTCCCCCCCCCCCCCCCCCCCCTCGGTGACAATCCGTAGAATAATTTAAGTGACCAATTTGTCCAAGTGTAGTACTTTCAGGACCCCCCTCCACCCCTAAAAGGGTCACGTAGTTTGGACACGTTCCCTAAAAACGTTCATAGGAAAAGTGCATAGCGCATTGAGATATCCTGAGCATTTAAAAATTATATGTAAACACATTGGCATGACTATGTCGCTCCACCTCGCAGACACTCTCATGCTGAGCATATCACCGAGGCGTCCGCAATGAAAGACGCTTGGACTTGTTCACCGCCGACACTATATTCTGCTGGGAACATACATACACGCATTATTGAGCAGATATGACTCATGGCTGCCACAGTTGGCGTTTTAACGCAAAACTGACACTATATTTTACAGTCGGCGGTGTGGCTCGTTTTCATTGTATTTGGCTCTTTTTTGGCTTTATTACGCCACGACAAAAATTACTCAGTGACCAATTCAAAGCAAAAAATTTTCGGTGCAAACACTCAAAATAATTTAGATTTAGCGGACCTAATCCACATCACAAAATTTTTGTTTTACAATATACATACATATATACATGTAATATAAGTGTTGGACCCTTTTAATTCCCATTGGCTCTTTTTGAATCGCTGTGGCACTTTTATATCTTTTTAAATGGCAACCGTTTGCATACTCTCTTTGCGCTGTAGTGAGAAAGAAGATCGAATGAACTGAGAGAACCGAAGTCAAAGTGAGAAACCAAGAGCGAGTTGATTCAATTCCCAGTCGGAATATGCAATGTTTAGCTATTACTATTTTTGCAATAGTTTCTATGCGGAATTTGTCGTTCAAAATTATAATTGCGATGTCATAAAAATGAATGATAGCTATCGTAGAATTTGTTTTTAACCACTCACGAATTTTTAAGACGTAAAATTTTTCCTTTGTCATCAATGAATTCCCAAAAGAAGATATTCATGGAATATCAAATTGCCGACTGGGGTGTTACGTCGACGAATCACATAAAACTTTTTAGGAATGCTTCTCACTGAAAGCTACGCACACTAATATAGCCGAGATATACGTACACGACGACCGTGACGGTTACAACATATACAAATGCATTTTGAACTTAAAGATTTGCTCCCTGCTCAACGCGCCTATAGAAGTTTTCACTTCAATAAGCCCAGAAATGAATATATTTACCAATTCCAAGCAACTTTTATTATATATATGTATATAAAGTTTTTTCTGTAAGTCAATACTTTTCATCGCTACGCTGCGTCGAACATTCATCAACCACCTATTCTGGAGCTCGTGCTTTCGTACAGTGAAATATCCAATCAAATCATTGGAGCTGGATTCAAATTGATAGGCCTTACAATATGATGTATTTAAATACAAATTACTATATATCATTGATTAAAACCTTTGTATCCTAGTAAAATAAAACAAGATGTTTTTTATAGTGGAAAATCAAAATAAAAACCACTGGTTTTATTCTTATGTTTTCTGTCGGTTGAGACAGTAAAATACTAAAATAAAAGGAATTAGCTTATGGAAAGTTGAGTTGCCCAATTTCCTAACATTAATTACAGTTTTATTTGAACTAATTTGCTGAATCCCATGAGACGTTGTTTGGCTTTTTTCATTTTCAGTCTTTTATTTAGATTTTTGATTCGGAAGTGCATCCGCGTTTTAAAAAATAATTTTTTCACCGAATCCGGCAAATCAATCTTTAAACTTCTGGTGAGCAAATTATTTCGAGTGCCTTTAAAGTGTGAAATTTCTGTGTTGTTTACATTTTGGAAAACAGATTCTAGTTTTGTAATTCCACCAACAAACAACTGGGACGGTTTTTAAAAATTGCCTTTCGATACTTGGTCAAACCAGGTAAAAGTATTATCTGCACTTTCGAATTCGCTCAAATTGAGCTTTCGGATCAGGAAGCCTGCGACATATTCAATGCCGTCCTCATGAAGTTCACCAATATCCTCATCAATTTGACTCTGTTCCAGCTCATCAAAATCGTTATTTTCCGCTTGAAACTCATTACTACAACAATATTCATCAGGCAAATTTGTTTTCGATTCCGAAATATCTTGCACAGAGACGGAACTTTGCAGCCATCTTGTTTCATCCTTTTGGACGTTTCCAAAATCTCGTAATAGCTCTGAGTTTTTAGCTGTGAGTGAAAGACATTCATAAATTCTATTTTTATATATAAATGTAAATATTTAACCCCTGAGTGTACCTGTTATCTTTAAATAGAGTTGGCGTGTTGAATAAAAGAAACTTTTATTTTGGATTAGTCTTATTTTAGAAAGCTCGATACTTTAATGCAATGAGCTTTATAAAAACAAGAAATTTTTTAATACCTAAAACTTTATTTTTATATTAAGTTTAATGCTAAATTCTTAGCTTATTTTAGATTTAGCTAAATGTAGTGACAATGTATTAAATCTATTTCGTACTTTTTAGCTATGTGCAAATTTTTATTTAATGTCAATGCGTACATCTTTACACTCTTTAATATTATTTCCCCAATCTCATCTTGTTTTTTAAATTATTTTTAGTTGATATTGAATATTAACAGACAATTGTTTGTCGAGCATAGACAAAATAACTGTCTATTAATATTCAATATCCTTAAATCGAGGGCGAATTAAAATTTAAGATAAAAATTTGATTATTTTTATTTGTTTTTAACATACATTTCCAGTATATTAATTTTAGTGCATAATTCCAAGCTTATTTTAAATTTAATTGAATTATATTGAGGCACGGCTATTCATTATATTTCCTTTGCATTGGTTTACTATAAGCAATTTCTGCTTGTTATTAGAAGTATGGCTAGGCAGTCAAAATTAAATTGTAAGCACTAAAATTTCACAAAGAACTTTGCTCTAATTTTGTATGCGGAACCATGTTTCTAATGACAAGCAGAAATGGATTGTTTTTACATAATATGTGTAAAATATCATAATTTATTCTTCCTTTTTGTGGGGATTATGAAATATATGAAATTAGAAATTTGTAAATCCTCTATGTCATATAGAAGAACAATTCTCATATTTTTGTAAATGTTTCGCTAAAAAAATTTAAAAAAATGTGTAGTTTTGTTTCTATTATACATCGAGGTTGATATGTTTACATACCGAATATATATTTTCGCATGCGGAATTTGAAGTCCATAGATGTGGGATGATCATTGAATCCTTCTTTGCTGCGAATATTTCCAAAGAAATGCTCTAAGATGTCTTGATTGAGGCGACTGGAACAGACATATTGCACACCATACTCCTTATTCAGATATGAAAAAAGTTGTTTCAAAGACGAATTCGTCATTAAAATACCTGTTGGGTGAGCTCTAAACCATACAGTTTCTTAGAGTGAAATTATTGGCTTCAATAAAATTCAATGTAATGACGTTTTATATTTTTTGTTTACCTTCCCAGGAAGATTAAAAGTATTCATGGAAGAATTGAGGACGTCGAACCAATCGTTGACAAGTTGGAAAAAGTCTGCTGTCTTCAAAGCTTCGAAGTGCATTCGCAGTGGTAGAAAATAGCTGCGCTGCGAGTTTAACCTTTTGTCTACCTTAAAGGTTATTAAATATTAAGGGTATTCCATTAAAGGTGTATTTGCCTCGAAAACCTCGAAAACTCGAAATTTCACTAGCCTCCAAAATGACCTGTCAAATTTTGTATGAAAATTTTTACACGCCAGCTTCGAAAACTTTCAAGTCAAATTGGTCGCGTTTTTGGCTCGTATTTCGAAGCGTAAGTTGTAGTGTTGCCCTGAAACCAAAATTGAAAACTACTAAATGCCCTAGAATAGGAGCACATTCTCAATAGCAATAACAGCTTAATGTTTATTTTTATAAAAATGAACATTATAATAGTGAAAAATATTCTTGAGAAATAAAAATAATAAAAAAGAAAAATTATTTAGTTTAAGTATTTTCCTATGAGAAAATGAGACTTACAGAATTAAAAAAAATGCGGGAAAATAGCACTGTTTTTGCATTTGAAATAGCCAACACTTTTCGAAAACAGATGAAACAAAATCGAATGGAGAAGGTGATAAGCGATATTTTCCAATTTCAATAAATGAATAAAAAATATATATTTTGCAGATATTGGAGGAAATAGGTCCTCCGAAAAAGCGGTGCCGAAATTCGGCTACACATAGGTGGACTGAAAACCAAACTAGTGCATTGGTAGATGCAGTCCGGAACAAAACTAAAGACAATGATTTTTGCAAATGTTTCTATATGGCTTTTTTATTATTTCCTTGCAGAAACCTATTGCGAGGACATTTTATTCGAATATTGCGGAGAATCACGTCGTCCTTTCGAATATTAATTGGGCAACAATGAAAGGGAAAATGCGTTACCTTAAAAGCGCCTACATGAAAGCATGCCAGTGGAAACAGCAAACTGGCGCTGGACTATTAGAAAACGGTGAAGAAAAAACTGTTACCGGTGAGCAATGGTTTCGTCTTTTATTCAACAAGTTTTCATACAACAACTTTTAAGCAGAATATGTGGAAAAGATTTGCCCTTATTTTAACGCCTTAGAGGAAATCTTTGGTTAAAGGAAAGGAGCTCATCCTGCCATAACAGTGGAAAGCAGTAATATAGAATCTCTTTTGGACAACGAAAGCGAGGATTGGTCCACGACTGACCTTACATTCGACGAATCTAATAGCAGTACGTGGTTGGAGGAGAGCGCACCCCGTCCGTCAGATATAACAGATGCAGTTGGTCCAACTCAAAAAATTTACACTACGCATCCTATTGACGATGACATAAGAAAGGTGAAGAGCACGTTCAAACCAAAATAAGGTCAAAAAAAAGAAAGCTTGTCAAAATGTAGACTCGATAGGATTACTTTTGACATTCCAAGAACAAAAATTGGAGTTTGAAATGAAAAAATTTGAATGGCAGAGGGAAAAAGAAGAGAGAGAACTAGAGCAGCAGATGCAATTGAAAAAACTGGAAATTGAACGCGATGAAAGGCTCGCTATCGAAAAAATGAAAATGGAAAATGAAAGGGAATAAAAACTTCGAAAATATGAACTGGATATGAAAATAAAAAATTAGGTGACATAACATATAGCATTTTTATTTATTTCGATGCGTGAAAGATGCAATTTAATTTTAGTTTTGAGACTCAAAACTTTTGTTTTAATGTTTTTTTTTTATATTAACAAAAGAAAATCTGAATAAAATGTACAAAATAATGAGTTAGTAATTCACTAATTGATGTTTTCCATTTGACTTATATAATATCGTCATTTCGTTGTTCTACGATAATGTTGTGCAAAATAGCGCACACCAAAATCCAACGACAAGTAATTTTAACACTTAAATCATCTTTTATCTGAATTCGAAGTTCCTTTAGGCTACTAAATCTCTCCTTCATAATTCCAAAACAGTTTTCGATTCGCACGCGATATTTGCTAAAGATTCTATTAAAGCGATTTCGTTGCCGGATAGTACCATCATTCGAATTCGATCTAAATTGTGTTACAACAGTACCGCTTAGCTTGTAAGCACTGTCGGCAGCTAAAAACTCAGCACCGCTGAAATGATCAGATTTTTTTGTGAACAATTCACAATTATTGTAAATTCAACTATCGTCCACACTTCCAGGGTATCCAAGCACCATGTGTCGAACCAAAGACTATTAAACTAACAAGATGTCTTGCGCCCATACAAACGAATGTCCATAGAAAATTTTTGCTATGGCACTATCATAATGCCAGACATGAGAAGCGTGAGAGAGCAAAGCTAAAAATGTTCTCTCAATTCTGTTCTTTAAATTTGGTCTCTTATTTTACGCTCTCGTTTCGTATGTCGTCGTTCATACTATGAGACAAGACAAGCGAGAGACACGGTGGTTGTAGGCAAGGGACGTTCGGGGTAGAGAGAGGGGTACGTGTCTTACGTACTCGGCGACACGCTTTGTGCTTGTCCTTCTCTTTTCTGCTGTTTCAATATGGCGGTCGATTATTGACAGTTCGCTCATATGCATTCGTGCTGCCATATTTGGGTAAATATTCTCTTCTTATGAAGAAGCATATCTACAGATTTCGGAAATAATTTAATATTAAATACGAAAAATTGTGGAGAATAGCTTACACTTTTTCTAAAAAAGATCTTTGGACCAACTTATTTTGTCGAAAACCGTGATAATAATTTATTTATCTTATTTCAAGAGCGTAGGGGATTTTTAATTCAGATTGTAGGTATTTCAAAATATTTTTTCTGACAGCACTGTATAAAACCAGTTTCTTCTTCTTTTTCAAATGTCGCAGAGACAATTTTTACTAGTATGAACACGAATAAGACACCAAAAGAGAATTCACCGTGTCTCTCGCTTGTCTTGTCTCATAGTATGAACGACGACTATGTATGTTGATTGACTCATTTGTTGTTTGGCTTAGGGGTGTCCAGAATAAAAAAAAATATCGATATTTGATATTTCGATATTTCAAAACTATATCGAATATCGAAAAAATATTATTCGAAAAAATATCGATATATTGATATATCGGTAGTACATACCTTGCAGGAAACGCGTATAGTTAAAATCTAGTGTTTTATTAGTTCCAACTCCACCAGTACTATTTCTTCTTTATAGCCCTGCCAATGTATTATTCTGAAGAAAATTAAGTTCTTTTTGCTAGTGCTATGTAGGGCTTAAAATTCCGGACGGTTTTTGCGATCCCGGAATTTCGGTAAATTTTTTCAATAAATACAAAAAGTTACATTATTTCACTTTAAACTTTTTTCAAGAACTCTTGAAAGTCCAGGTAAAAAAACAGTTCGATATCCCGTGATAAGTGGTTTGGGATCCCAGAGTTGCAAGCGCTAGTGTTGTGGGCGCCATTTAGAAAATAGTAAATTCCTGTCGAAAAACTTTAACGGGAACAGTAGAAAGCGGGAATAAATCGAAAATTTAATTATAATAGGTATATTTTTTGATCCTACGCATGTTTGGGTAAAAATCAAGTGCTTTTAGTTTGCTTCTGTAAAAAATTATTATTATTTAAAAAAAGAATTTTTAGGTAATGTGTATGAAAATCTGAAATTGCATGTACCTTACATATTGATGCAGAAGTTATCGCGGTTGTGAGTGATGTAAGTGGAAGTCCTTGGGATACTAACTTTTTTTTTGCTCACCACAAACAATTGATTCGGGTTCAATAAACAGGCATATACGGTTAGTTTTAGAAGTTTTTTAATGTTAATTTTTGTGAAATATTTGATGGAAACGTTTGTACATTTTATGTAAAAAACTATTCTAACCAACGCTTTCCGCCAGAGGTCATTAATAATACTCGCTGCATTATGTGCTCTCCTGTCATCTTGCTTCGGTTATTTGGAACGGCCAAGTTAACCGTTGAAGCTAGTCTCTCTGAGGAAACTGACGAAGCTGGTGGGGTAAGGTATTTTATTGCTAAGTCAGACAGAACGGGTGTAAAATGTTAACTTTCAACCCAATATTTCAATGCACTTTCATTTCTACGCAAATTTGGTTGGTCTAAATATTGCTTTAGTTCGCTCGGCACTGCTCCATGACTTGGAACTTCAGAAGTTGTTAAGCTTCGTGAAATAATATGTTCATGCCTTTCCCATATTGAATTACAGCTATGCGGTAAGTGTATGGGTAACGTTTGAATAGGCGATACTCGGTTCCTAATTCTGTGCGCTGTGTGAATTTCCGAGCTCAGCTCAATTACCGCTTTCGAAGCAGCGAGTGCGGATGAAAAATATATTTTCTTGAATCTAGGATTAAGAATTGTGGCTTTCGCCAAAAATATTTTGTTCCAATGGAATAAGCTTCAATTGAACATTCGAAAGAATTGAACTTTTAAAAAAATTCCCTGAATCTGTTAAAGGATGTAAGTTTTCAACGGTTTGGAGCAGCAAGTTTGACAAAGGTATAGGAAGGCTTGCTGTTACATAACTCTCCGCGCTTATATCCACTGTAGCTTCTTTAAAAGGCTTCAGAATATCTATTAAATCTTTGAAAACAGTTTGCACAGAGAACGGTATCATGTCTGGAACATTTTTTTGGTTTTCGCTTCTAGCGGCCAAGACTTTTGCTATGTGCTTTGATAATAGCAGAAAGCGTTCAAGCATGTCAAATGTTGAGTTCCAGCGCGTTTTTACCGACTGAATTAAATTGTAAGACAGACCGTCTTCCTGAATCTGAACAGCCTTAAGCTCGTCCATTGCTGAAACAGAGTGCTTTAAGTAAGCAACAATAGCTTTCACTCCCTCTATTGCAGTTTCGACGTTTTCCAGCGCTGCAGTAACAACAGTATGCATCAAATGAGCCATGCATGGGATGTGGTTTCCCTTGCCCAAAAATTTATTTGTCGCAGCAATCATATTTGCATCTCTATCAGTGGTAATCGAAATTATTTGTTGTTTTTCAATGCCGAATTCATTCAAATCATGTTTCCAGCAGTCAACAATGTAATCGGCAGTGTGGGACTATATTAATAAAGTAGTTTTAAAAAAAATTAAAATATGTATTAAATGTAGTAACAAAAAATCTACCTCATGAAGTCCTTGCGCAGACAGAGAGATGGCTTCCAAGTCATAAGAATTATCGCTGTTATTTATAAAATGACAAGTCAATAGTAGAAAACTACGAGTTGAATTTGTAATTGTTACGATGTCACTGGTCAAGCTGATGTTCTTTACATTTTGAAACTCTGTTCTCAATATGGATTTAGTTGCACAATATCGCTGCTCTATCAATCTTGTCAGCTATAGAGTCAAGAAGAAAATTCATTTAGTAAACCGTTTTTTGCGCTCCGGAAAATTAAATATTTAGATTCTTTCCTATGACTTACTTTTTGCCGGGATGGCATCTTATATTTGGGCGCTACAGTTCGAATAAACTTTTTAAGTCCATCTTTTTCAACACAGTTAAATGGTAAGATGTCTATGCAGACCATATATACCAATGCCTGTGTTATATCACTGTGTTTTTGTCCGCCTTCTACGTAGAAAAAAAAAATTTAAGCAGTAAGTACGTACATACATCTATATTGGATTTAAACTATATATATTTGAACTTTTGCCAAGCATACCTTGATAGCTATCGGTTCTTTCCAATACTTCCTTTAAAGTTGGTTGTTCGTCCACAATACCTTTTGATGTTGATGCTTTATCATTTTCTGAGGTAGCTGCGACCTCTGCAACGTCCTGCAGGGAGTCACCAGCACTTTGCTTAGCATTTCAATTTTTACTTGCCTCTAAGCGCTGGAATGCGTGAAAATGGATTCGCTTTAAATGTGTTCTCAAATTCGTTGTGTTTCCACTGGTTCTATATTTTCTCCTACAAATATTGCAAATTGCAATATTTTTTTCTGATTTTTTAAAAAAACACCACACGTTACTCATTTTCACTTTTTGATTAAGCTCAACGGCTCTTCCACGAAAATAACGGAGTGCAACAGAGTTACCATAAGAATTTTATTGTTAGTTTTCGCCATTAGTGCTACCACCTTTTCAGTTTTCAAAAGCACTTTGCGCTAGGCGTGACGAAACGCGCGTTAAGAAATGCTCGTGTATAACACCACTATATAATTTCCTAATTTATATGTAAGATTTTAAGATACTTCATAAATCAAATTTAATTAATTTTGTAATTTAGAATTTGGAATTGAATTTTAATTCATTGCCCAGCAAACATTTAGACTCTTTTTAGACTACTTTTAGACTCAAAATTTTGAGCAAAACAGTATAAATTGAGCTTCAAAAAGCCTCTGAAAGCAGTGTGCTTTTCTTTGAAAAGGGACACACGTTTAGAGTCTAAAATAAGAGTGTAAAAAAAGTATAATCGAACTGTGTTTTTAAAGTTTTATTATACTCTTTTTCAGAAATGTTTTCGAAACATTTCACAAACATTTCGACTATTTTTAGACTTTTAAAACCGTGTTTTTAAAGTGTTATTGTACTCTTTTTAAAGTTTTTTATACTTTTTTTTGAAGTATAAAAATAGTGTTTTTGCAGTTTAAATGAGACGTAAATCAACTCTCCTTTTATCACTATTTTTACCCCTTTTTCTTCCTTTCACTGAAATTAAAATCATAATTTTTTTCGCATAATTTTTTATTTTATTCCAATAACTCGTTTTGAATTAAAAATCTCAACAACAATAAACTCTTATAATGATAACCAGTTTTCAAAATACATCAGTCTTAATTCACATTGACTTGAAAACTAAAAATAACAACAAATTCTTAGATACGTAGTTTTTAACTTCATAGCTTATTGATGCAACAGATCGTGGAAAACTTCCCAACGCTTCACTTCGTTACAACGAAATTTCTAAGTATTTGCTCCTTCACTTTCTCTTTAAATATCTATATTTTCGAAAATAGTGCACTCGTCGACGAAATTTTCCACTCCAGATGTTTTCGCCACAAAACTTTGCTGTTTGTTGGTTAAATGTTGAATAATGTCTTTGAAATCTTTCTTGTTTTAGTTTTTTCATTCTTTGCATTCTTTGAGTTTTATTCACTTAAATATGGCTGACAATGAACGTGTGACCGAATAGATATAATAATGTTTTTAGTCTCAATATTACAATGAAAAACACTCAAATTAATGATAGTTATTTTTCAATCTTATTTCTGAGGGCTTTAAAAACAATATAAATTTAGTACCCTTTAAGACTCCATCATTTTGAGCGTTTCGAATTTAAAGCCTGTTAAGAGTGTTTTATGCTCAATAATAATACAGTAAAAAAAAGGGTCAAATTTATAACTTTTATAATTTTTTTTAGATTCTTATTTTTGAGGACTTTAAAATCAGTATAAATTAATACTCTTTCTAGACTCAAAAATTTTGAGACTCAAAAAAATGTTTTGCGGGAAGGGTACTCCAGTTATAAAATTTCCTTAAAGCCGCATCAAAAACATATAGGGGAACTCTTCAGGGTATGGGACAGACAAAATATGTCGACTAAGTATTAAAAGTTGAACATTCCATTGATAGAGTTAAAAAAATTTTTCAGTTCGGAAGTTTTCTTTTAAAAAATATATACTTTAGACGGGATTTACACTGTGAGACATTTCGATTTAAAAAACATACTTTTTTAATAAGGGACGCATGGGGATATGATATGGAAGCATTTTTCTTCCTTCCCCGTGCATCTCTTGAGAAAAAAAAATGTTTTTCTATCCACAAGTCGTGTTGTGTAAATCTCGTCTTAGTGATAAAAAGCACTGATTTGGCAGCACTGATTTTCTCATTGACAAAAAAATATTGTATTTCGATACGGCCAAATCAGTATCGATACATCGAAATATCAAAAAATAGAGTATCGAGTACAAATATCGTTGCGATATTTCGATATTTCCGATATTTCGATATTATCGATATTTTTTGGCCAAGCCTAGTTTGGCTGGCCAAGCGTTGACATCGTTCGCGAATTATTTAAGTTGTATGCAAAAAACCGTTCCGTTCTTTGCAATTTTCCGTTGAGATTTTGAATTTCGTTGCTTGCAAAGATTTTCAATTCGTATTTTGATTTGCATTGTTCTTCGTTGGCTTTTGCTGTTGTCGTTGCGTTTATTTTCCGTTGATTGACTTAGGGTGTTTTTTACCTTTGTTTAATTATAACTTGGCTTAATTGAAATCGTTCAGTTTTCGGTACTCACTTAATTAAAATAGTTATGAGTGACCCAAAGACAAAGCCGAAATCGATGTGTCAGAAAAGCGGCAAGCGATGCATCCTTCCGCACTGTCAAAAGTCTATACGTGATTTTCCAAATTAAAGGGTTTTCAAGTTTCCATGCTTTGAGAGTCCCCTGTTTATGCAGTGGGTCCAAAAATGCAATCTTAACGAGGACTTCATTGCTAACTGCTCCGGTCTTTTTCTCTGTGGAGACCATTTTTCTCAAGATGTAATAGGGAAAAAATTTTTAAAACGTGGTGCCGTTCCACAGCTGTATTTAAAAGAAAGAAATGAAGCATCTGGTCATGGCTACGCTGATGACATAGAAATTGATTTAAATCTTCTCAAGTCCCCACCACAAAAAAGGAAGCGCTCAGAATCGCCTGTGGGAGTTTGCTCACAATGTCATAAAAGCACCACAACTCTGAAATGCTACCAAAAAAAATTTTTTTCGATTCAAAAGTACGCTGATGTAAAAAAAAATCAGGTTAACGAGCTTAAAAAAGAAAATGCAAATTTTAGAAAAAGAATTATGCGCCTAAAAAGTAAACAAAATATATCTTGGACACAAAATCTTGATAAAATGACTTTGCATCCACTTCGACGTATAATTTTCTAAGAGACTCCTTAAAATTACATCTTCCGAGTCCCGCTTCGTTGTTCAGGTGGAATAATATAAAAAAGTTGCAGCCTGGTGATAACGAGTGCCTTTATGCAGCGCTCACCGAAATTAGCAAAAGTATGAATTCCTCTGATAGAGAATGCGTTCTTGCCTGTGATGAGGTCGCAATCAAGCGAAGCCTTACTTACAAATCATCTGTTGATGTGATCGATGGATTAGCTGATGTAATTGAACGTTCAAACCATATGGGAAGTCATATTTGCATCTTCGTTTTGCGCGGCATTTTCCGAAATTGGAAATTTGTCCTTAACTATTTTGTGCCCGAAACAAACATCAAAGGAGAAGATTTAAAAAAACTTATTTTCAAAAACCTGGGAATATCAAAAAAAGTCGGCTTGAATATCAGGGCAGCGGTTTTCGACCAAGGAGGAAATAATCGAAAATGCGGAAAAGAGCTTGGTGTAACAACAAAAAATCCCTATTTTTATTATGAAAACGAAAAAATTTTTTTACTCTATGACGTTCCGCACCTTTTTAAATCCCTTAGAAACTCTTTCGTTAACGCAAACTTTCTAACCCCTGATGGGTTAGTCAGTTTCGATGTTGTTAACCCATTAACAACCGCACCTAAACTACTGGGTAGAAATTCACGAAACTTCGTACAGGTGCTAAAAACGAGAAAAAAAACGTCCGTTTTTTTTATTTTTTTTTATCTTTTCAGGTTTAGCCTGTAGGAGATGGTCGATTTTTCGACCACTGGTTCTATACGATATGCAAAAATGGAAAAATATGAAATATTCATTTGTGTTGAAATATTTTTTTTATTAATGTGAAATTGAGAAATCGAATCATAATTTAAAGGTTATGGAATGAATTGAAGCATTTAGTGTGAACAGCAATATCGCATTTTGAGCATTTAAATGAAGCATGTTTGTGACAAACCCGGCAACGGCGAGGCTTTTCAATTTTGACGATTCCATGGTCTTTTCTGTCACTGCGAATTGAATTTAACGCAATCTCAGCACTTACGTTGGGTGCATTTGGGATCTTTTGTGTCGAAGATCTCGCTTGTCGCAGCAGACATTCGGCCACGTACACGCAAAATTCGAGTTGTGCCATCACACTGCTTCTCTTTGGAGTAGCACGATTCTTTGGACGGTCAGTTCCTATCTTTTGCGTTTCGATAAAGTCTGCGTACTTTCGAAGCACAGTGTGAAGTTTCCATGCGTTGACCATGGCGGCGTCAAGAGCATTTGTCAGCAACGGCCAATACCACTTCTTGCCGCGTATGCGAATGCGGTAGTTGTTTGTGGCGTTGTCAAATAAGTCAACTCCTCCCATGCGGTTGTTGTACGCTTTCAGAATTTGTGGCATTTCGATAATTGCCATTTTTCCTTGCTTTCGGTCCCAGCGTTTTACACGGTGCATAGGCTCTATAGCTTCGTGGTTCGATACAATTGTAACGACGGAGTTATCGTTCCAACGAGCCATCATCAAATTATTCTTCTGGTCGAACTCATAATCCAACGAACCACGCGCTGTCTTTTTCATTTGTTTAACATCTACAAGGGGAGCGTTGTTAGTTCGGTTGTCTCGAATGGTTCCAGTGCAAAAATATTGCATTTGAGATAAACGCGACATAAATCGATGGGATGAAAAAAAATTGTCGAATGCAACGCAATGTTGCATTGTATGCTCCACTTTACTTAGCAACTTCAAAACAACTGTTTCTCCTAATCCATACTCTGCAAAATTTGGATCCGCAACTGCATTAGCACCACCATATGGAATAAAAGAATAACAATAGCATTCAGCGGAACATAAACACCAATATTTAAAACCAAAACGGATCGGCTTTCCCTTTATAAACATTTTGCATGAGTGGCGGCCAAAATATGCTATCATCTGTTCATCAATGGATAAGTTATGTGAAAATACACCAAACTGCATGAATTTCTGATTCATCAAATTGTTCAATGGTGTCACCTTAGAGAACTTGTCATTCTTATCTAATTTGCGATTATCACAAACGTGAAAATGTCGCTTCAAACACAAAAAACGGCTGCGTGGCATTGTGTCACGAATCAATGGGCACTCCAGTGTAGGATTTGTCGACCAATAGCTATAAATTGTAGGCCGCGTATTGTATCCAGTTATAAACAGGATGCCAATAAATTGTCGAATTTCGTCTGCATCAGTTGAAAACATGGCTTCGTTCTTTTCGATTTTCGCATAGCCATTAGTGCACTCCACTATCCAGTCAATCACTTCATCGTCAATAAACAAGTCAAATAATTCAATTGGCGAGTATTTGCCTGCAATTCAATCCGAAATTGAGAGAATAACGAAAACAATAAAAAAAACTATATATACCATATTTTGCAAACAGCTCCCCAATTTTTTCTTTCTCCAAGTCGACTGGCTGCTGTGGAAAAGATACCTTCTTTGATTTTGACCACTTAGTTGGAAAAACGTTCTTCTTAGTGCCTTTTTTCGCTCGTTTGGTCGGTTCATTCGCATCCTCATTGCTATCGTGGGCATCGTAATCAAGATCCTTGCCAAGATCAGGCGTCTTTGTGTTGCAATCATTAAATTCACACAAAACCTCGATGTTACCGGCAACTTCGCTTGGCAAAATCGCACCCATGTCACTTAAAAGAATATCGTTTTCGTCCAAATCCTCTACGTCGCTTACTTCATCTACTGTGACGGGCGGTAATATCACCAAATCAACACTGTTACGGATCTATTGGAATAATTGAGTATGCCAATTTTTGTAGTCGCTTAACCCTTTATTTTTAATTCGGTGCCGAAGGGCAGCACAAGATTTTTACATAAAACGGCGAAAGCGCTTTAAAGCTATAAAACAAAATAAATTTAATAAATTCTATCTATTCTAAAAGGTATACTATTCTTACTTGGTTTACTTCCAATACTCTATAATTTTTAGCTTTCCAAAGCTATGATTTCGCTTTATAAAAGAATAAAGCATCCATTTGCTCTCAACGCGTTCAAAGAAAAGAAGGAGGAAACGGATGTGACTTAAATTCCACTTATAACTTATTGTCACTTAGGCTCCTAATGCATATTACTTATTATAGTTTAGCTTCTAGTGAATATAACATAGCTTGAGATCCCTCTCCAGAGCTGTGTTGCCAACATTCTCCCCCCGGTATTACGATGCTTGCGGAGTAGATACCTCTATGTTCACTGCTCTCGTGGTTTTCTGACATCCAGTACTGCTATCTTCGTCGCTGGTCGATGATACACGCCGGTTCCGGTTTTGACTATAGCACTTCTTACTTGTCCGTCTTTGGCTATGAAGGTACTGGTGACAATTCCTTTGGGCCACGAGTACCGTGGAAGCTGCGGGTCGATAATAAGAACATGCGCAGGAAGTTTATTAATTAGCTCACTGAGAAGAAGAGGATTACCAAGATGGGATTGAAGATTTGAAGCCTGCATGGTTGCTACGAGGTTTTTCACCTCCAATGAGAACGATATTAATGGCTCGAGGTTTTGGTTACTAATATTATTTGACTTACGAATCTTCACAAGTAAACTTTGAATTATATAAGGTGTAGTAAAAAGAAATCCATTATTTTTCCAATAGATGGCGTTATTTATCTGCATCTCGCGTTGTATAAGTCCGATCGTGTTCCGCTAGGGGGCATTAGAAAGATGACAGTTCCTACTAAAAAAGCTTTTTTGACACTTTTTTGATTGATTGATTCAGTTTTGTTTGAGAGCTTGTCAAAGATGGACATCAGCAAAGAGAAAATTCGATACATTTTACAGTTTTTCTTCGATAAGGGAGAAAACGCAAGCCAGGCGGCTGAAAATGTGCATAGCGTTTATGGACCTGATACTGTAACAGCCAATCATGCGCAATTTTGGTTTCGTCGATTCCGTTCCGGTAACTTCGATGTCAAGGATGCACCACGCACTGGAAGGCCAATTGTCGAAAATGTCGATAAAATCATGGAAATTATCGAGTCCGACTGTCATGTTAGCATTGTTTCGATTGCAAAAGAGCTAAAGATTGCACAAAAAACCGTTTGGAACCATTTGAATAAGGCTGGATACACAAAGAAGCTCGATGTATGGGTGCCACACGAGTTAACGCAAAAAAACCTCACAGACCGAATTTCCATCTGCGAATCGCTGCTGAACCGCAACAAAATCGACCCATTTCTGAAGCGGTTGGTGACTGGTGATGAAAAAAGGGTCACTTACGACAACGTCAAGCGAAAACGGTCGTGGTCGAAACACGGTGAACCGGCGGAAACGGTGGCCAAGCCAGGATTGACGGCCAGGAAGGTTTTGCTGTGTGTTTGGTGGGATTGGCAGGGAATTATCTACTATGAGCTGCTCCCATACGGCAAAACTCTTAACTCGGAACTCTACTGTCAACAATTGGACCGTCTGAAGGAAGCAATCGCCCATAAGCGGCCAGCTTTGGCCAATAGGAGAGGAATTGTGTTCCATCAGGACAACGCCAGGCCACACACATCGATAGTGACTCGCCAGAAGCTCCGGGAGTTTGGTTGGGAGGTTCTTCTGCATCCACCTTATAGTCCGGACCTGGCACCAAGTGATTACCATCTGTTCCTGTCCATGGCGAACAATTTTGCTGGTGAAACATTCGCTTCAAGAGAGGCTTCTGAAATTCGACTGTCTAAATTTTTTGCTAATAGGAACGAGGGCTTCTATGAGAGAGGCATAATGAAATTACCTTTAAAATGGCAACAAGTTATCGAACAAAACGGCGCATATTTGACCTAAATCGGGTCATTCTAACTATCTTAAATAAAGCCCTCAATTTAATGCAAAAATAATAAAAAAATTTCTTTTTACTACACCTAATATATTCTGGTTTCCCGAATATCATTTTCAGTGATTCTATGACTTGTGGCACTAAATTAGGAATGAGTAGTTGACTACTGATGGGCTTTGCCTTTTAAGGCGCGCTGAAGGCGCAGCAAATTCTCATCGTTTGAGTACCCACAAATACGGGTTGAATGCTCAAAGCTACTTATAAAGCATTCTTCCGGCTTGCCAGAAAATTCGGGGAGCTCTTTGGGCACAGCTTGGCGCGCATATATCTGTTCTGATCGCAATACGCCTATCTGATTCCCTACGCTCGTTTCTTTTTCTTCATTGTAACGACAAGTGCGCGCAGTGGTTGACTCATGATTGCTATTTTTCTGACTGACCATGCGTAAACTTTTTTCTTGATTTAAGAGGATATATTTTTTACGTATGAACATCAAATTAGCTTGCCTTTCTTCCTCCAAGCACATCAGTTCGAAATTCAAATCAATTTGACTTACACCTTTGTTTTCTGACGTTTCTGCACCGCTGCCTTTTGCCTTTACCTCAGCAGATTGGGGTACTGGCCGCATATCGCTGACAGCTGACGTAGTTGCATTCGAGGGCTGCGCATTCTGATCTTCACTATTCACATCGTTGTTGTTAACGTTGACACATGGTGCACATATCCACTCTTTTTCACTGACTTCGGCAGTGACGTTGACGCAACTGAAGTGGTACCATTTGTCACATCGGTCGCACTGCCCCATATGGTCCACATCGATGTATTGCTTACATGATGCACACGCTTCCGGATCAAAGGTGACGTTACCGTCCCCAACCTTTTGCTGCTGTGGTGGAAGCTTCGGATCTGGACCAACGTTGTCGTTCCCCACGCCTTGTTTCTGATTTGCTGGGGTACTGCCTTTCCTTTTCTCCTTGGCTTTCGGAGTACTCATAGCTTTGTCTTTTCGTCTGCAATACTTTTCGAAATCCATTTTTTGGCGGTTCAGAGTCGGGAAAGTCGCAACAATTTATAACAACTTTAAAGATTTTGTTACGGATCTATTGGAATAATTGAGTATGCCAAT
>CM035806.1:70889085-70918322 GCA_020466095.1 Chlorops oryzae
CGTTAACTCGTGTGGCACCCATACATCGAGCTTCTTTGTGTATCCAGCCTTATTCAAATGGTTCCAAACGGTTTTTTGTGCAATCTTTAGCTCTTTTGCAATCGAAACAGTGCTAACATGACGGTCGGACTCGATAATTTCCATGATTTTATCGATATTTTCGACAATTGGCCTTCCAGTGCGTGGTGCATCCTTGACATCGAAGTTACCGGAACGGAATCGACGAAACCAAAATTGCGCATGATTGGCTGTTACAGTATCAGGTCCATAAACGCTATTCACATTTTCAGCCGCCTGGCTTGCGTTTTTCTCCCTTATCGAAGAAAAACTGTAAAATGTAGCGAATTTTTCTCTTTGCTGATGTCCATCTTTGACAAGCTCTCAAACAAAACTGAATCAATCAATCAAAAAAGTGTCAAAAAAGCTTTTTTAGTAGGAACTGTCATCTTTTTAATGCCCCCTAGCGGAACACGATCGGACTTGTACAACGCGAGATGCAGATAAATAACGCCATCTATTGGAAAAAAATGGATTTCTTTTTACTACAACTAATATGTTTCCCGTCTAACGCACTTATGCAGTTTGGAAACTGCCATCTGACCGCAAATTCTTTGGAAATGGCCTCCCACTCTAAATGGTTGTTCGGAAACTGGAATTTTAATTATATTAATTATGGAATAGTCAAATTCTCAATATGAAAGAATTTACCTTCAAGTATGTGGACTTAAGTCGCATGAATAGAGCATTGCACACCTCTGGCACTATTTTAACAATTGCCGCCTTCGATAGACTTGTCTGGTAATCCAAACTGATATAGAATTCTCCTAAATAAATACTCCGCTTGTATTAAAAATATCGCGGCATGTTTTCTTTAAACTTACCAGTGGCAAGAAATCGTAGCGTCATTGCTAGATTTTCTGCTGGTGAAATCGCAGCTCTCATGGGAGTGTCCTTTTGGCAAATATCATCTTTTATTAACGTTAATAAAAAATCGAAATTGGTTTTGGGCATGCGAATGTAATTTCGAAAGTTTTCTTCATCATGGACAAGCAATTCTCTACATAAGAATGCAAAAGAACCGCGATCTGCTCTGCGTTTCTTATATTCTTTGACCCATTTTCGTTTGCACCTTCTAGTTGGCAATTTGCAGATCCTCTCACCTAAATTCGCCAATCCTAATATAAAAATGTATTAAAATTCTGCTTGGATATTTTCATTTAAATTACATATTTACCTAAAAATATTGTTTCCTTGTCACTGTCGTCAGCGTCTAGTTCGCAAGCTTGGCCCATGCACTGCCAAACACTTTGAATTAAAGCAGTTTTATCCGCGGTACTTATTTTTAAAACTATGTGTTTTTTAACTCAAAACTTGAACACGAACGTAAACGAAAAATGTAATACAGCCAAATATATACCAAATTACATAAGGATCCAAGTAAAGTCTGAGCTGGTGTTTGTGACGTCATCTTAGACAACAGGCTATGGGTTTTGTTCTATTGTGTTTAATATATTGAAGTAATTTGGTTCAAAATCCAAATACGTAAAATGTTTTGAATATTTAACAACCTTTTTTACCTGTGTTTTAAGATTTGTCTGGTACTAGATAGCTGTTTGCTATCACCATTTGGTTCACTCGTTCTTATCATTAAAATTGGCATAAATAAAAAGAAAAGTCAATAAAAAAAATTTTTAGCATCTACCTAACTCGCTTAGAAGAGAAATTTACTAATTATTTCTCAGCTTCCTTTGAAAAATAAAAATAATATTGAATTTTCAGATACAAAAGAGGTGGAATGACGTCATTAAATTTGAACATGTGCGTGCAGTCAGTGAATTGTCGTTCCTTGGTTTTCTGCGAAAAAACCAAATGTCAAAATAAGCAAACAAAGAAACGAATGTTTCAGATTGTTTCAGAAAAAGTTTTTCGGCGTGTGACTGCAAATGACACTTTAAAAGAGAATTGCAAATGTTTCAAAACATGTTTCATATATGTGTGACTGGTATCATAGCAAGCAATTTATGGCAAACAATATTGCAAGACATAAATTGCCCTCTTGCGGTCTCCATTGGCAATATCTACACTTTGACAGATGACATGCCATGAAAAATTGCGTGTCGAGATGCCGGGTAACTTCTAACATTTTGTAAACTAGAGTTCCAAGATTGGAAAGTTTAAAAACGGAGTAGATTCGCATGGAAAAGTAGTGACGGAGTAGAATTGAAAGTTTTAAAAAAAAATGGAGCATATCTACTCCAATCGGAGCAAAGTGGGAACGCTGATCAAAACTATGCCAATAGCTCCCATCCAACTTGAACATAACTCGCAACTGCTTTCAAACCACTTTTTGAGGTCGGAATGTGGTTGATCATACAAGAAATTATGTTTGAAGCAACCTTCGGTTCGTTCATCAGTTTTTTAATGGAAAAATTTCTACGCTGTAAATCTGTATGCGCACATATGTAGGAAATTGTGTATATGCTTACCGTTTTCAGAATAGGAATAGAACATAGCCCAATAAACACAAAAACGATATGGAGTTCGAATCGAATTCGTAGAGCGCGAATCGCATTAAACGAACTCGATTCGAATTCGCGGAAGGCAATTTTCGCGATATCGCGCTTTTATCGTATTAAGCGTTCGATCCGAATTCGATTCGAAGAGAAAATGCGATAAGAATTCGAAACGTTTGCAACGAGCTCGCCTCGAGCTCGCATTTTTATCGTATTTTGCGTTCGATTCGAAGAGAAAATGCGATAAGAAGCGCGAGTTCGCATTTTATGAATTCCTTGATAAAAATGCGAGCTCGAGGCGAGCTGATATGATAAAAAATTCGAATAAAGCGCGATAGCAAAACGATAGCAAAATACGAATCGCGCGCGATGCGTAAAAGATAAAAAATTCGATAAAAATATGAATCGCGTAAAAAGGTGTCTCCCTCACGAATTCTTATTCGATTCGAGCTCGCCGCGAACACTCGCCCCGAAGAGTTTGCACGTCAAAACGAATTCGATTCGAATTCGATTCAAACTCGTTGTGCTTATTGGGAGGTGGCTTTGAAAGAGTTGCAAAAATGCTTTAAATGTATTGTATGCTTTTAAATCACTCTGGTGTTGGATGCAACTGCCACATATAATTACATATGTGCGACTGCGTTAGCTTCTTCCGTTTTTTCACTGCGTTTCCCCTCGTTACCCCATTGTCGAGCATGAAGACGAATCAATTCATGCCAGAGTAAACTGTAAATCTTGTAATTCCCCCGGTGCGCTTCAGCTACTGAAGCGCAACAAACGGCACGTCCCAGAAAACTAATAAGTATTGACGCCACGGAGCTGGTGGCTGAGGTATGGCGGGATCTGAATAAGGGGAGTGAAATCCAACTGAAATGACTCCAGCGCTAATGCCTCAACCATCTCCCGCCCCGCTAAAACCCTGGCTAGGTCTCAAAGTACGTTCAAAACTTGTCCTTTGGAGGTGTAGGTGCGGTTGACTTCTGTCCCGCTTACCGCTGGTCTGGCTCTGAGCACACTGCCCTAAAGGGCGTGTGCCAACCCTCGCATGGCCTCCCTGCCTGCAAAGATACCCATGGGACCTTAAGGCGACTACACAACAAGCGGAGATAGCGGCTTTGAGTTGGGGCCGATATTACATGGACAAGAATCTTTAAAAAAACTAAACCTCCCAGTCCAACTCGTCAGGGGACTACTTCCCAACCCTCCAGGGACGGAAGAAATCCAAAAAAAGTCCAACCCGTCAGGGGAACAGAAAAAGTCCACTTCAGGTGGCAACACTAAAAGTGGTCCGGCCAACCTTAAAGGTAGGCCGCCACAAAGGCAAATTTTGAGGCAGAGTGTAATTGCTCTCACCACTCCGGTAAGAGACAGCACTTTGCCCTCTACCTCGAGAGGCACCGGCACCGCGGCTGTTTCAACTGCCTCAACGGGAATCATAGGACCTTAGTCAAGCAAGCCTGTCCTGAAGGCGAATGAAGCCAAAACCGCCTCTACGGCATCCAAGGCGCCCAAAGCCTCCACCCGGGCCTACAGGACCCGGAGATCTGCCATGCGCATTCTCGCAAGGTTCGAGAAATCGGACCCCAGCTTCTTAACGGAGAGCGACAAGGCCTCCATTGAGTGGGCCAAGAAAAACGTCGCGGTTTAACCCGAGAGTCTGCCACCTGTCACAGGGGCAACTCAAAAACGGCAAAGGTCCGTAGAGA
The DNA here is from genome assembly GCA_020466095.1 of Chlorops oryzae. Lineage (NCBI taxonomy): Eukaryota > Metazoa > Arthropoda > Insecta > Diptera > Chloropidae > Chlorops > Chlorops oryzae. Next base: position 70,893,305 of record CM035806.1, read on the forward strand.
CCACCACTCCTCCTAACGCGCAAGGTTTAAAGAAACCCAGGCTTACCAACAAGAGTGACGGCACCATCTCCCCATCTAACTGGAAGTTGGTACAGCTGGCTCTAATGCGCGTCTACAGAGACGTTGTCCGTGCTCATCCTGGTCCCTCTCCCGTATGCAGGGACGCAGGATGGTATCAGGTCCACGTTAAGTTGATAGCTTGTGCAGATCAACGCTCAGCGGATCTGTACAAGCTAGCAATCGAGCAGTAGGAGAGATCTGGCCCGGCGCCTTGATATAGGCGGTCACCAAAGACCAGACCTAGGTCAAAAGATTGGCTACCTACCGAGCCATCGTCGCCTGAGGAGATCCTCGAAGTGCTGAAGCTCAGTTACCTTGATCTCCCAACCCATGACTGGAAGGTGGTCAAGGTTGGTGAGTCCCGCGGCAATATGCATGAGGCACTCACCGTGCTAAATGAAGAGTCCCTCACGCCACTGCTTCAGAGGAAGGGCATGGTCAATTACGGTTTCGAGTCGGCCACGCTCCGCATCTACAAATGCGAAAAAACCAGCAGCGCAACAAGCGGCTCAGCGGCAACACCCCATGCACCTGAGCAGGGAGCCACAGGTCTCACCGTGCAAACGGAAGACAACTCGGAGAAGGAGGCTCTGCAATCCGATGACGGATTCAGTACAGCCTCGACTACCGAGCTGGCGTGAGACTTCTTCGATCTTGTCCTGGGTTCAGAACAAGAAGAAGCCCCCTCCTTTTCTGGTGAAGACGGCGATCTGAACCGGACAAAAATCTGTCAGCCTAAGAAAGGCGAAGGTAGTGCAGATCAACCTTCACCATTCTAAGGTTGCGTCGGCAGCCCTACTCCTTCGTCTGGTAAAACAGGGGAGGATATATGTTTAATCCAAGAACCTTGGGTCTAACATGAACGGGTTTGTGGGTAAAAGCATCCAGGATACACCCTGGTATCACCTGGCACTGGTAAGATACGAGCCTGGTATCCTAATTAAGAATTCAATTGATATGATTGTACTCAACAGGTTCTGCGATGACAACAACGGCAGCATAGCGGTCAGAGCGGTAGGTTCGCCATTGTGGATAGCGTCCTGCTACATGGCGCATGACCACGGTCCCAACCCTCCAGGCAACCTCCTAAGGGCATTGATAGAGGAAGCCAACCGGAGGCATATACCTATTACACGGTGCAACACGTAAAATGTTGACAAAGTTTTGACTGCAGATCTTGAAAGTACATGATAAATGTAGGAAATCCCTATATTTAGTTTTCCTAGTTTTGCTCGTGTTCAAATATAATTCGATTTTGGAAATTGTGTCCGCGACTTAAAATACACAATTTTGTCCTTTTTCCAATGGCTTTATCTCGAAAATGGTTTAATATTTTACTTTCCTGTCTTTAACAAAGATTTAGCTTAAGACATGGAGAAAAGAACTGTATTAATACCTGACCCAAAAAACTCTATCTAGTAACTGAAAATAGCAAAAACCTGAAAAATTTTACAAATTTTTCACCTCATTTTACAATTTCTGGCCAATAGCTCCCAAGCCGTTACGAATTTTATGAACATGTTTTGACTAAAATGACGGCAAAACAGAACTCGACAACTCCCTGGAGTACACCAACTGTATCCGAGAGCTCCTTTATACCGTTTTTGTACTTCAAACTTTAAATTTTTTACCTAAAATCAGAAGAAAAAGCGCAAAAAATCCCTTTGCATATGCTATACATTTTTCATGCAGCCCGAGTGGTTGCATCAATGTTGCATTGATTTTGATTTCGTAAGCTTGTACGAAGCAATGAAAATACGTGACGTCAGATTTGTTTTTTTGAAATATAACATAAAATTCGTTTTACAATTAAAAAATTTTTATTTATGAAGAATAATTGTGAACTGTGAACCTAACCGGTCGTGTTTTAAAGTGCTCCTCAAATTTTGCTAAAAAGACAGTATTAAAATCGTAAATTTGCACTAAATTGAATTTGAAACTCTAATAAGTTACAAGTTTGTCATTTGCATAAAAATTCTGTATAGTGTTCAGTTAAGTTCAGTAAATTAAACTCAAAGCTAAAATCAAATATTTCAAAAAAAAACAAAAAGCTAGCTATTACAAAATTACAACAAAAACAAAAGACTAGCAATAATAAAATAACAACAAAAAACTCTCCAAATTGAAAAGTGAGCGCCTTCCACGAAATGCTGCCAGAAAAAAACAAAACACAGCTGACATCAATAAGATGTCAACTCGCTCATCGAAAATGTCAACCTCGGCTCCATCTCGCTCGTCTCATTCTCCCAGTTTGCTGTTGTCACGAAAAACTACCAACAACAACCTAGCGACCGAGCGCTCTCCCTTAGCTCTATCATCTAATGCTGTTCGTAATTCGCCGACTGGATCCGTAAATGCCCGGTTTGACACTCTCACCAATATGATCACTAAGAATTTTGAAGATTTGTTTGCCAAATTATCCAAGCTTGACGAGAACTTCATTGCCTTATCATCTGAGGTTCAGAAATTAAGTGTCCGAACTTCATTGCTAGAGGAAAATATCTCTTCTAAAAACAACACTGTCAACGAACTTTGTCAAAGTCAAGCACAATTGGAAAGTCGTATAAATCGATTGGAAGCCACACACATTGATGCTAAAGCACTGCGTACTGAGCTAACAAAACTCGAAGAAAACTCGGTCGCTTGTGATCTAATTATACGTGGCATACCTGCACATGAGAGCGAAAATCTAAATGGAATGTTCTCCACTTTGTGCACCACCATCAACTGCAGCGACATTGCTATAAATCGCATTTTCCGCATTAAAAACGTAAAAAATGATCGCGAATTTGTCACCGACGCCGGAGTCATTGTAAAACTGAAGTCAACAGCTGATAAGGCCAAAGTCTTAAGAGAAGCTGCTAAATTTCGGAAGCAGAATAACTCAACTCTCTTACTTAGTCATGTTGGACTTGATGCTGCTACGCCTATTTACATAAATGAGTGCCTGACGAAAACGAGGAAACAAATTCTCAATGCTGCTGTTCATCTAAAGCGCAGTCGACACCTGTGTGCCGTCTTCACTCTGAGAGGCCGCGTATATGTAAAGCGCTCTCTCGGTGATAATTCGACCGAAGCTACTTCTATTGAAATGCTTAATGAAAGTACACTGCGCTAGAACTGAGCAACAATTTTTTCGTGACTAGAAATGTTCTCTTAATTATCTGTTTCATTTCCCAACAAACCATTTTCTCGCTTATTTTTTTCTTATAATATTAACGTTTATCTCTAAGTTGAAATTTATGTGTACTATTTATAAGTTAAGATTTAATTTTTGTGTCATGTTTTTTATGTTGTATATGCTTGATTGTGCTGCTAGGAGTGTTTCTTATATCCCTTATGTATTTATCTCGAAATAGTGCGATGAGTTCCGGAGGGAGTGTGTGCACGATGCTAAACGTATTCAGTAGGCAAAAACAAGGGCTTCATGTATGTCACATTAATTCGCAGAGTCTTAGGAACAAAATGGATGAATTCAGACACACATTCGAGGGTTCGTCTGCTGATATTATATGTGTATCTGAAACATGGTTCAATCTTTCTCTTTCGAACTCTTTTATTGCCATGCGCGGCTATACCACATTTCGCTTTGATCGCTTGAGCCATGCAGGTGGCGTCGCTATCTATGTTAAGAACAATCTAAACTGTAATCTGGTTTTAAAAAATAGTGATAATGAGAACATGGAATACATTTTTATTGAAATAACTATCCACGGGCAAAAAACACTTGTCGGAGTTGTGTATAGGCCACGTGACGACATTGACATTGGCACGCTGGCTGACTCCCTCGGGGAAATAACACTGAGATACCCAAAGGTTATAGTCACTGGGGACTTTAACTGTGACCTTCTAAAAAATAGCTACGTCCCACAAAGTCTTTCTCATCTTGGCCTTTTTCCTGTGAATGTATGCGTCCCCACCCACTTTACCTCCACAACTAGCACTCTTCTTGATGTATTCTTTACCAATGACAAAAAACATGTTCGATTTTATGACCAGCTATCGGTTCCTTTCTTCTCTAGCCATGATCTCATTTTTCTGACTCTCGATTGTCCTAAGCCTAAATCTGACAAAACACTTACGTATCTTGACTTCAATCACATTGACTCTTCAGCTCTTGACGCTGAAACTCAAAGAATTAATTGGTCTGACATTTACTCCATGCTTTCAGTAGACGATCAAATTTGCTTCTTTAATAGAAATGTCGCTGACCTCTTCGCTAAATATGTACCTGTCAAGAAAAGGAGGATTAGCAACACAAGTCAACCGTGGTTTCACCATGAATTGAAACTTCTTATTCAGAAGCGTGACACGGCCTATTGCAGATGGAAACGATACAGAGTGCCTGAAATCTACTCAGAATTTCGGACATTGCGAAACCTTGCGATAGTGCCATAAAAAGAGCAAAAACCCAACATTTTTTTGAACGTTTTGCCCTGCAACCAGCTCCAACGCTAAATGGCGTACCATTAGAGAAATAGGGCTGAAGAAAACACATTCCCAAGAAATCCACTCAGATCTCAACGAGTTAAATCGACAATTCGTAGGCGGTATTGATAGTGAAGCCAACTTCCTTTCGAAGCCTTGCCAAACCCTGAGCGAAACATTTGTGAGAGCTTCAACCTCCATTGTGTGAACGACTGTGACGTCCTTACATCTCTGCTTTCCATTAAATCTAACTCTGTTGGTCTTGATGGAATACACCCTAGGTTCCTTAAATTCTTATTGATTAGACTATTACCATTTATCTCTCATATATTCAACACAATTTTTACGAAATCTATATTTCCGAAGGCCTGGAAAACCGCAAAAATTATCCCTATTCATAAAGCAGCAAATGAATTCCGGCCGATTGCTATATTGCCTTACCTTGCCAAAGCATTCGAAACCCTGCTTTACAACAAATGGCGAAGTATTTTGAAACCAACTCGCTGTTAACGGACCGACAGTCTGGTTTTCGCCCTAAGCGGAGTTGTACAACCGCCATCCTAGATGTATGCGAAGATATTCGTATAAACCTGGATGCAAACAAACCTACATGGCTGGTTCTTCTTGACTGCACCAAAGCCTTCGACTCTCTTGACCACAATATCCTTTGCAAAAAGTTAAAAGATTGTTACGGATTCTCCGCAGAAGCCGTAAAACTTATTTCGTCTTATCTGACAGGCAGATCCCAACGAGTTTGTTCTGGCTCGTCTTTCTCTGACCTTCTTCCTGTATCAAAAGGTGTTCCGCAAGGCTCAGTCTTAGGCCCTTTCTTGTTCTCGGTGTATGTTAATGATTTTCCTTTGGTTTTGAAAGCGTGTTCTTGCCACATGTATGCTGATGACATCCAGTTATACTTATCGGGTGATCTTAAATAGTGAACTACAGCAAGTTAGCTCCTGGGCGAGATCCAACAAGCTAAAAATTAATCCAAATAAATCGAAATGTATGCTAATATACAAAAAATCTATGGATACATCGCTGCTGCCGCCAATCAAAATCAACGACTCTGTTATTGAATATGTAAGCAAAGCCAAAAATCTAGGTTTTATTTTCAACAATACGCTTAATTGGAACGATCACATTAACTGCACCGTAGGAAAGGTAACCGGCATGTTAGGATGTTTATGGTCCACGAAATACTATACGCCAATGAATATAAGGCTACTCATTGCAAAATCCTACATATTACCTGTGTTGCTATATGGCTGTGAGGCCTTCGCCAACGCAGACGCTGTCACTCACGTAAGCTAAAAGTCTGCTACAATAACGTTGCGCGATATGTCTTTAATCTTGCAAGAAATGATCACGTTTCAGACTTTGCATTTCGCATCAAACAATCTCTCTTTCGAAGCCCTACTTATAAGCAGGGTCCTCCAATTGATGCACAAAATAATATTTTGTCAAGAGCCTTCTTATCTTTTTAATAGGATTCGATTCACAAGATCTCTGCGAAACAATAATACAGTTCCCTTAAAGCATCATGCTCCATTTCTGAGCGACACTTCTTTATCCACGGAACTCGTCTCTGGAATTCGTTGGATAAAAAGGCACAACAAATTAGCAGCACAATCAAATTCAAGCAAGAAATTCGATTAAAATTAAATTAGTTAAATTAGTTTATATAAGTCATTCATGTATTTATTTTTTATAAGCATTACAGTGTTTCGATTCAGGTTGTTACCTACCCTATCTTGGTTTTATGATTAGTGTATTTTAAGATTTGTCATCTTGTCACACTAGGAACTTAAATATAATAAAATAAATTGAAATTGAAATTGAAATTGAATATTTTAAAAAAATACACTTTTAAACATATAAATTGGTTTTCGACATATCGCACTCTTGCTACTAAATCGGCACAATTCTAAATTTCGCATTTCTCGAAAAACATTCAACCCCTCTTGACTCTAAAGCAGTGATTGCCACCGGAATGCCCGCGGGCAGCGCACTTGTGTAAGTGCGCCTATGCGTGTGAAGAAGAAGCTGAAAAACGAAAATCAGTCGGTTGTCAAATGTCGAGCGAGCAGGTTTGCGTCGCATGCTTTCTTGAAATTTTAATTTCCCTTATTCAAATTTTCGTCATTTCATTCAAATCAGTCATATGAAAACTGTCGAACGGGAAGGGTGTATTCGCTTGCCTTTTATTTTATGCTTACACCCTGAAAAAGACAAAGCAGCAATAAAGTATTGATTTTAATGGGTACATTTCTTATATGGAAGAACACAGCTATGAAGAAAAATTAAAACATTTTTATAATACTGCATTCCTCAGACCGTATTTGGAGCTATTTTTCAAAAAATAATTTTTTTTTAATTTAGAAATATCTTGTTTTTATTTGCAATAGAAGTATATATACATTTTCGAAAGTGAACAAATCTCTAATCTAATGTCCAAATTCTGTTAGTTCCCGGAAAATCAGTAAAAAATTTCGATTTTTATTATCGGGGATTTTAATATGCGGCTCGCATTTTTGTTTTGACTGGTAATTTTCGCGCAGTGCATGCACATCGTTACATAAAAATACGAAGCAGAAGTATCGTTGTGTGGGTTTGGCAATCACTGCTCTAAAGAGAAATAAAATTTTTTCTAAACTAATATTACTCTTAATCGATTGCTGGTTCAGTCAATGTAAGCGTTAATTCTCTATGTGTTGGGTTTCTTACAGATAAATTCAATCTTACATAAAAAAATTTATTAAAAAAATTTTGAATTGTGCCGATTTATTAGCAAGGGTGCGATATGTTATGTGTTTTTCGAACTTAAGGTCCCAGTAATTTTTATTTATTTTTCGATATTTCGCCCTGCTCTGAAGAGCATCATCAGGAAATTTTTATTAAAAAATTATTAGTATTAGCATATTCCACTGTTTATAAAGACTTTAAAAGAGAGCAACAACAACAAAACAAAAAAACAAAAAAAAACAAAAAAAAATTCTACATTTAACATTTAATTCCAGCAAGCTGTTCGTTATATTTTTGGTCGTTTTTTCTTTAAAACAAAATCCAAAAAGTGCCTTAAAATGAGAAATATCCCTTAAATTAGAATTGAATCACAATTATTTTTCAGGTATCGTTATTGTAAGATGTTTATAAATATTTATAAACTATTATCATGCCTATATGTAACTGAATATTTTCTTTGTTCACACTAGAAGAGGACATTATATGTATATTTAAAAAAAAAAAACAAATCTGACGTCACGTATTTTCATTGCTTCGCACAAGCTTACGAAATCGAAATCAATGCAACATTGATGCAACCACTCGGGCTGCATGAAAAATGTATAGCATATGCAAAGGGATTTTTTTGCGATTTTTCTTCTGATTTAAGGTAAAAAATTTAAACTTTGAAGTACAAAAACGGTATAAAGGAGCTCTCGGATACAGTTGGTGTACTCCAGGGAGTTGTCGAGTTCTGTTTTGCCGTCATTTTAGTCAAAACATGTTCATAAAATTCGTAACGGCTTGGGAGCTATTGGCCAGAAATTGTAAAATGAGGTGAAAAATTTGTAAAAATTTTTCAGGTTTTTGCTATTTCAGTTACTAGATAGAAGTTTTTTGGGTCAGGTATTAATACAGTTCTTTTCTCCATGTCTTAAGCTAAATCTTTGTTAAAGACAGGAAAGTAAAATATTAAACCATTTTCGAGATAAAGCCATTGGAAAAAGGACAAAATTGTGTATTTTAAGTCGCGGACACAATTTCCAAAATCGAATTATATTTGAACACGAGCAAAACTAGGAAAACTAAATAAAGGGATTTCCTATATTTATCAAGTACTTTCAAGATCTGCAGTCAAAACTTTGTCAACATTTGATAACCTCGAAAATGTGTCACTGTGTTATCATAGGAGCGGATGCCAACTCCCATCATCAGGTCAGACCATAGTTATATTACCTTTATAGTTGGGGAGTTAAGTACTAAAAATCCGGCTATGTTCACGAATAGGAAGCGTACAAACTGAGATAAGTTTCAATCCTCCCTAGAGTTGATCCGACACCTACTCCCATCCAGAGCAAACAGAGCTTATATGAAACAGTAGACACTTTCACGTTGGCCTACGAAACAGCGGCCAAAGCAGCATGTATCCCCACTAAACGTACGGGCACACTCAAGCCTCCTTGGTGGACTGCGGGAATCGCGAACCTAAGGAGGAACTGTAGAAAATGCTTCAATGAAGCCAAAAGAAACTGGGAATGGCAATCCTATAGGGAGAGCCTCCGAATATTCAAGTACGTCGTCAGGAAAGCGAAGCGATCGTCCTGGAGAACCTTCTGTGATAAAATAGAAGGCGTCTCCGAAACGAACCGCCTACGCAAAATCCTAAGCTCGTCGCTAAGGTACCCAGGGTGCATTCAAAGGAAGAACGGGACCTGGACCGATACTCCCTCAGAAACCCTGGAGGTCCTCCTGGACACTCACTTTCCAGGAAGCTACCAGGAGTCTGAGCACAGACTTCCTCTAATACATCACTCCTCTGATTCTTATCCCTCCCCAAGAAGGAGAATAAGTCAGAACCATGTCAGATGGGCGATCAAATCGTTTACCCCTTTTAAATCCCCTGGCCCAGATGGCATCATACCAGCCGACCTGCAACACTCGTCGCAGTGGGCGATTCCCTGGCTTACAGTGATTTACAATGCCTGTATGAAGTTCTCTCATATTCCCGTTAAATGGCGTGAGTACAGAGTAAAATTCATAGGTCCGTGAAGCTGCACCCCCATTTTCAGCAAAATCAGGCATTTTTGTCTGAGAATCACGTACTTTTTATGTGCTATTTATGTACCGACTTAAAAAATTTTTGTGCTTGTCCTTGTCAGATTTGAAGGACGAAATTAATTTGTATGAAAAGGGGGGTGTAGCTTCACACCGTAAAAATTGGCACTTAACGAATTTTTTGAAAAATGGTTTATAGGTGGGAATTATGTGCTATTTATGTGCTCTCATTCTATGGATAAAATAAATTTTTATTTCAAAAATTTAAGGATTAAATCGACGAAAATTGATTTTGGCAAGAACATTTTACCAAAAAATACCCAGTCAAAAACGTTTTTATCACAATTAAACTTTTTTATACATATAATATATTTATATTTTATTCTTTAAAAAAAATAACAAATTTTTTTTAAAGATGTTAAAAAAATTTCATCCTTCAACAAGGTTCGAACCTATACGCAAGGGTCAATGTAAGCTAGCTAGAACACGCGGATCCATTAACAGACCGATCGATTTAACAGAGGGACAATTCGTGCTGTAACAGGGAATTAACATTGAAATGTTACAGAATCTGATCGGAAAAGTACTCTCGTCATTATGCTTACAACATTTATAGCGTTTATAACAGCGCCTGCTACGTTGGCAATGCAGCGTAAAGGATGAGTGCTAGTCCCGGAAGCAGGAGGCATCCGGTTCGAGGCTCATGGAAGTATATAATTTTGTTTTTTCAACTTTAATTTGGTTTTTTATTTTTGGATATATTTTTATTTTAATTTAATAGAATAGAAAAAAATATTCTTCTAAAGAGCGCTACTAGAATTGTGGCAACGAAACAGTAAAGGGAAGAGCCTATAGAAAAATTTATTTATTTTTATTAGACTACAGCTAGAAACAGTCGCCGCGTATCGTATCGTTTCGTATAGTAACGTGACGTGGCGTGTCAGCTGATTCAACCCAGTATATGGGAAATGTGTATATCGACCAGTCATAACTCGTCCGCCACGTCACGTTACGACACGATACGATACGATACGCGGCGACTGTTTCTACCTTAAGATCTAAGAGTTTGTTTGTATGAAAGCTTGTCTATGCTTATCTGTCAAATAATCGACTGCCCCCAAATTCTAAGTATTTCTGGTTGGAATGAATAAGCTGGAAACCGAAAACAAGACCGACGAGGAAATCACATGAGTGATGACACGCAATTGAATTTTTCCTATTTTTAGAAATAAGACTGTTCAAAGTAGTTTTTAAAATTTCGATTAATGAAAATGCTGTTGAAAGATTTCAAATATAGAAACTTCGGAAATTAAAACTTTAAGTTTGTTCGTATTTTCGTGCATAATTTCGTTCAAAGCACGCGTATTTTCATACCGTAGCGTATTTGCATTTGACAGTTTTGTGTATGACAAGACTACTTGATTTATTTGTGATTTCAGTCGAAAAAAAAGACTCTTAAACCCCGTTCGAGAATATATTTATGAGGTAGTAACCAAATTTGAAGCTGAAGGAACGATGTGGACCTTAAACGTGGATTCAGCAACTCCGACAGCATATAATACGCATAGTGAGATCCCTGGGCTCGACACATTTTCTATATTTAATGCAAATTTAATTTAAATATATATTTAAGACTAAGGGCCAATATTACCAAGCATATTTAAAAATTTTTTTAAATAAAAATCCGATTTTGGTTTTTACCATTCCAATTTTAAAAAAAATTTTAAAAATATTTTAAATCACCTCGTTTAAATATGATATCTATTTTGAGTTCGATTTTTAAAAACCAGCTGTTTCGAAAAATTCAAAGAAATTATTTAAAAAAAAAATGCAGTTTCGGAAATAACACAATACGAAAGACAGGACTAAAAGCTTTGGAGTCACAGGGCAGCAATTTGGAGTACGAAACAATCGTTAGAATGGCTCTTTATAGAATCTGTTTTTAAAAATAACGATCTAATCAGCCGTCAAATGTACTCACAGCCCTGGAAGTAGACGGTGCTGCCGTAAATTTCGATGCTTAAAAATTTCAATATTGAAAATGGAGTTTATTTTAAAAAAATCGTAATTTTATTTTTTAAAACTTATTAAATATGCTTGGTAATATTGGCCCTTATTCTTATATTTTGCAATAAGCTTTTACTTTTACTTTTAACTCTTAAGGTTTCTTAATTTCTATTTACAAAGACAGCAGACAAAAATGAAGGTGTAAAGAGCAACACATAATTGATATGAAGAGAACCATAACGGATTATGACATATTTTGTCTCTTTCTCTTACCATCAGCTATTTATTAAATTTAAAAACTCTGGCACACCTGCATGCGCATGAAAATCCGCATCGATAATTGCGGACGCGATTGCGGATGCAGATGTTGAAATTCTTGCAGAAGCCACGCACTTGCGGATGCGGATGCGAATATACGCAATACCTCTGCTTTAAACTTATAAACCAGTGATTGCCAAACCCACAAAACGATACATCTGCTTCGTATTTTAATGTAACGATGTGCATGCACTGCGCAAAAATTACCAGTCAAAACAAAAATGCGAGCCGCATATTTCAGTGAGACAATAAAAATCGGAATTTTTACTGATTTTCAAGGACCTAACAGAATTTGGACATTAGATTAGAGATTTTTTCACTTTCGAGAATATATATATACTTCTACTTCAAATAAGAACAAGAAATTTCTAAATAAAAATTTTTTTTTTTTTAATATGTAGCTCCAAATACGGTCTGTGGAAAGCAGTGTTATAAAAATGTTTTAATTTTTCTTGATAGCTACGTTCTTCCGTATAAAAAATGTACGCATTAAAATCAATATTTTATTGCTGCTATGTCTTTTTCAGAGTGTAAACATAAAATAAAAGGCAAGCGAATACACCCTTCCCGTTCGACAGTTTTCATATGACTGATCAAGGTGTATTTAACAAGGTGACAGTACAAAATCGTATTCTTCTTCTTATTCATTATTCTCAAATGAGAGTTGTCAAAATTGACGTTTGTTTGTTAACATTTTCTTATTGACGTTTGTTTGTTTACGTCAATTTTGAAAAGTGAAATTTGAATTTTTGATTTTCTTTAAAACAAAAAAAAAACAAGAATTTAAATCTTATATATTAATAGGCGAGCACAAAAAGTTTAATGCTTATAACTTTAGTTATATACTTTCTTTTGAGCTGAAATTTTAACAGATGGTAGATATTATCAAAATCTATTGCGGGGAGTATAAATGGGCTATATCTGACTTCTATATCTACTTTTATCGGCGAAAGAGTTTTTCAATAAACCCATTTTTGCTCTTTCCGTGCTCTTAATTTTCATGTGCTAATTTCAGCGTTGTTTTTGTTGTTGTTTCATAGCAGAGGTTGCTTCCGTGCTTGGTACGTTAAGAGTAAAAGACAAAGAGAATAAAATATCACAAACAATTATAAGCAGTGCTGCCAGCTCCTCAGAAGCAAAATACACTAAAACTTAGTGATTTAACATAAAATTTTGAAAACGTTTCTTGAACATTTATTTATTAGAAATCACTAAATCTATAATATTAACAATTTTAAAAAATTGCTTTTATTGAGAAACAAAAAGTGTGCACGCAAACAATAATGGTTGAAGATAACAACAACAATATAAGTATGCACATTTGGTATGAACGCAACAAAAATAGCTAAGCGCTAAATGCGCTAGATCTAAAAAGCGCTAAGGTGGCATCACTGGCTATTTGCTTTCATACGCTCTCAATGTTATGTATGCATTTAAGTATGTCCCATCCGGAAATGTCCCGGTGAAACAATCAATCATTTCAGCGTGACATAGAGCCGCGACTCCTCCTGATTATACACCAACTTTCTAATGAAATTAACACACAAGCGGCATTGGCAGTCATAAGAGCATATGTCACGAGTTGGTCATCGAAAGTGGAGTAGATCTACTCCGTCGTACCGATACCTCTATCGATGACAGTGCCATTGGAGTTGCGATGAATAGCATTACCTCTCGATGACACTGCCATTGCAATTGCGATAAAAAGCACCTTCTCTCGATGGCAATGCCATTGCAATTGAGAAGTACTCAAATTTTCCCCTTGATATTCTTGGTGAAAACATTGATGAATTTGTCCTTTATGAGAATTTTTCCGGCTGGGATTGACATACTTAAATGCACACATACATTGAAGGCTCAGTTACTCTTGAATTGAATTATTAAAACATAACAAAAACGAATCCAATATTCTTCGTATTAGGCTCGTTTAAAAGGTAATTTTGTAAATTTTTCTAATATGCATACCGAACATGCTCGTTCTTGTTCCTACGGCATCTATATCATAGATTGAAGTTCGTGAGGTATTTTTCTTTAATTTAAGCCTAATCTTGTATGGAGACCCCCCTAAGGAGGGGAGATAGAGGGTAGGTATGTTCGAAGAAAATGTTTAAAGTAAAAACATAATGGGGGTCGGTCATACAAATCATCTCTCTAGGAGGGGTTTGACTGTAGTGACGGCCATTTTTAATGAAAATTTGATAAAATGAAAGTAATTTTGTATGGGGCCCACCTAAGAAGGGGAGATAGGGGGTAAGTATATTTAGGTGAAATGTGTAAAATAAAATAAAAGTTGAGATTAGTCATACATTTTAACCCATTTATGCCATTGGTGCGTGCTTTGCACCAATTTTAAAAAAGGGTACTTTTATATGGGAGCCCCCTTAAGGAGGGGAGATAGGGGGAAATTTTGTTCAGATAAAATGTTACGGAGGAAAAATTAATGGGGGTCGCTCTCACATTTTACCCACTTTCTGACCTCCCTTACAGAGTTATGGCGACATTAGTAAGATTTGGCGGGGTTTTTTGAACTTTGACCCCCGTGGGGCACGTCTAAGCGTCGTCCTACAGAAAAAAAATTTTGGCCCATAAAGTTTTTCGAGGAACCCTACAAAATGAGACCACCCCACCTAAGAAATTCCAAAATGTCGTTTTTAACGTCATGTCTAGTATACATGCTAAAAGTATTAACCGCTCGTTTTTAATTCAGAAATCATTCATTAATGTAATCAGGTGATTGCGGATGTTATTCTCCTACAGAGTAAGTGCACAAAAGCGATTAAGTTCGGTTACAAATAATTTTTTTATTTCATTTTGTAACGAACGCTCTCTTGCATGTGTATGACGTATACATATCAAGTCCTATCAACTCTCTGCTGGTTCTGCCCATCCGGCTTTGCTCAGGGAAAATGGGGGAGTTCTTGCATCGAGTTGAAAGGGGGCAAGTTCATAAATTTAAAATTTTTCCATGGGGCAGAAAAAACTACAAAGAATATATACGGACAGACTCAAAGATTCACAAACTACGGAAAAGTGGGTGGGATACCATCAATTTTTGGCGGAAGGAGTATAAGCTGATGTTTAACCTTCCTTCGTCTTTACCCTCCCTTCCATCAAAGGCGTTTTTAATTTATGCCTTTTCCCAATTAGTAGACGGATTAAATGGCCTAACTTAGATCACCGCATGCGTCCATATCAACAGCCATATCTTTGTGCTTAACAATTCATCATTTTATTCAATAAAAAAAATTATAATTCGCGTTCGTTAATGTGGGTAAGCTTCACGCTAGCAAGAAAAGTTGGTGGAGGTTAACCCCAAAAGAAGTTTCAAATTCAAAATCCTATGCTGGGCCCGCATACTGTATGCTATTTGGATATAGTGGACCTAATTCGACCGACGCACGGCAGCGTGTAACTAACTTGTCGATGAATAACTTAAATACTATACAGGTGGTAAATATTATCTTAGATCTACATTGTCTTATTATATATCTTTACTTTTCTTTGTTTACATAATGTTTTACTTTTCTTTTTTTTTCTTTTTGTTTTTTTTTTTTTTTTCTTAGATCTTCAAAAATTTAAATCACGATTAATCACAAAAATGGTGCGGTGAACTTGAAGTAGATTTTAATAAGGTTCACTTGAATTTAGTAGCAAACTAAGCATTTAGACTCATACAAGGTCTTGTTTGATAATTTATATTTGAAATCAAATTGTCTGCCAGTTATCCCGCGGACAGAATTCACGAGCAAGTTGTGAATCAAAAAAATATGTTCGTTGACAGTGAATCCTCTTTTAACGCACTTGAATTATATACCACCACAACACGAGGTCTTTATCAAGTTCACCGTTTAAATTCACCCTTTTTGTGATTTCACATTACCCGTGATTTCCTTTTTTTTTTTTTTATTTGTCTTGAGTATTTTCTTTGGAAATTCGGATTTCTACTTGGGTTTGCTTGCTTTGGCTTTGAAATTTGTGCAGCCTTTAATTAATAAATATCACTCTTTTGGATTGACTTACATTCAGCTCCACAAGCAAATTTGGGTTAATCTCACCGTCATTCGGCAGCAAAAAAAATGCAAGCGGCCGGCGCGCTCGGAACGTCCCCTGTAGCCAGTGGATCCGGAGCTCTCAGGCGTCATCAACCCTTTTAAATTCCTTTTGGGGATCGAGTGGCGGATACGCTACTGCATAGGGTGTCTGAGGTACGCGATGCCGTATGTATGGCCACGGGCTGAACAAGTGGCGTGTGCCTTTACAAAAGTGTATCTTTGGCTAGAGGGAAAGAGTTGACAACATCCAAGTGGAATTAATACAAGTATTAAAATGCACTAACATTCTGCTATCATTTGGAGATAAGTTACCTAGTACGTGGGCGATGTCGAGGGATTGGATTTCCCGGTTTCGTGAGGTTAGGTTCACGAGGTGTGATCCTCGACTCCCTTTTCTGTTCTTTTCTTGGAGATTTTCCTTTCTTACGCGACCAACTATGACGTGAGCGATGGATGCGTTTTATGAATCGTGAATTGATTCTTTTTTCCAATTTTATTTTAAAATAAGTTTTCGGATTGCCGGTTTGCTCGACAACGATTAGAAGAAAAAGAAGGAAATTCTCGGAACTTATTATAGTTGGCTGCGATTACCGCAAATCAGCTGATCGCACGCATGGTCGCTGTTACATGTTAAAGTGATGAAGTGTTGCATTTATTTCGCAAAAGTTTAAGGGCAACCTACACGACACGTCATAATTTAAATTTTCTACAGCCCCTCACAAAACAGGTTCTTATTAAGACGAGTCGCTAATAAGAAGCTGAGAAAAGGGCTTTGTGTTTTATGAGTTAAATCTCCAAATGTCCTTAGCGTGGAATATACCGATTTCCTTCCCACTATCGTCCTCAAGGAGGTAATTCGAATTCCCTATTTTCTTTTTGACAAGAGCTCGTACTCCTACCGGAGCCAAGTTTGGCATTGAAATGAGTAATCATTTTGCTCTGGGGAAAATTTCGCCTTATTACCGTTTCTCCGACTTTGAAGGTCCTTTCACGGGATCTTAAATCATAGTGGCGTCGATTCTTTTTATTAGCCTTTTCCAGATTTTTAGCAATTCTATCCCTTAGCCACTGAAATTGGTCATTCCTTGGTAGCTGCACTTCTGGTTCGGATAACATGTTTAGTTTTCGCAATATTTCGTAGTCCTTCCCATGTGTGATCATCTGTTGCCCAAATACTAGAACATAAGGGGGACTTCCTGTCGCTTGGTGAAGGCTATTCCGGAGTGAGCAACTTATGCTGCTGAGGTATTCATCCCAGTCGCGTTGATCTTTTCGTAGATAGGATCGAAGGGCTTCATTAATTGACCTATTGACCCTTTCCGCAGCATTACTTTGGGGTGAATACAGAGCGGTACAAATATGTTCAACCCCGAACGACTTTAGAAATGTCGTAAATTCTTTGGACTGGAATTGGCTACCGTTATCACTCACGGGGAAAAACAATGGAAAATAGCCTCCCCTAAATAAGCAATTATATTTTTGGATGTGAATTTTCTCAGCGGCTTGAGGAAAACAAATTTGCTGAAGTGGTCCAGGACTATAAATATCCCTATGTTACCCTTTCGAGATCTAGGAAACGGTCCAATTAAATCGACATATAATCGCTGGAATGGGCGCTCACTTTCAGGGTTATTTCCCATTGGTGGTCGGAGTGTATAGGTTGGGGTCTTTGAGGTTCTACAGAGTTCACAAGACTGAATATATTTTCGCACTTGAGCTGTCATACCAGGCCAATAAAAGTGTCGACGCAACCGTTCCAAGGTCTTAGCCATCCCACCATGAGCGGAAGAAGGGATATTATGAGCAGCATATATGGCTTTCTCTTGTAATGCGGGTGGCACCCATAATTTCCACCTATATGTCTCATCAGATTCACCGGCTGGCAAGAAAGATCTAAAATACAGGAGATCGTCCTCCACTTTAAAGTCGGGTGAATTTAAAGCACTTACTTTCTCCTTAATTTCAGTATATTCCTGTGATTTAAAAGCTTCTGAATTCAAGTCAATTATAGGTAGTTCTCGATCTCAATTGAAGCCACTTCTAAAAGCTCCCCTTCATAAGCTCTAGACAGGGTATCTGCAACAACGTTTTCGCTCCCTTTTCTATGCTCTATAAGAAAATCGAATGCCTGCAGTTTTAATGCCCATCTTGCCAATCGACCCCCTAAATCCTTTTGGCTCATAAGCCATTTCAGGCTCCTATGATCAGTTATTACTTTGAACCTGTGTCCCTCAATATATGGTCTAAATTTTTTTATAGCTAAGACTACCGCTAAACACTCTAGTTCAGTAACTGAGTAGTTTCTCTGCGCTCTGTTTAATTTCTTTGACATAAACGCAATGGGACGTTCATGTCCTTCACTATCTTCTTGGGCTAGTAAGGCTCCTATCCCCCAGTTACTGGCGTCGCATTGGACCAGGAACTCTTGGTCATAGTTTGGATGGATTAGAACAGGAGCGCTTGTGAGCTTTTCTTTGATAATCGTAAAGGCTTCCTCCGCTGAAGCATCCCATGTAAAGGTTCTTTTATTCGTCAATAGATCTGTCAACGGAGAAGTGCAGGAAGAATAATTTTCAATAAAACGTCTGTACCACCCGGTCATGCCACGGAACTGGCGGAGCTGACGCAGGGTTTTCGGCACTGGGAAATTGGCAATGGCTTCAACTTTTCCAGGATCTACTTTTATGCTACCCTCTCCTACGATATGGCCTAGATAGTTAACTTCTTTAAGCGCAAATGCACTTTTGGCGACATTGATAGTCAACCCGGCTTTACGCAGCTGAGAAGCCACTTCAGACAGGTGAATGAGGTGGTCTTGGAAAGTCTGTGACAGGATCAAAAGGTCATCTAAATATACGAAAACGTGAGATCTCATATTATATGGGATAACTACATCCATGAGCCTACACATCGTTTGTGGAGAATTGCAAAGGCCGAATGGCATTCTCGTAAATTGGTATAAGGGCCTGTTGGGTATGGCGAACGCAGTTTTGGGTCTAGATTCACAGTCTAAATTGATTTGCCAAAAGGCATCCTTCAAGTCTATTTTAGAGATAAAATGCACTGGTGGTAGGCGCGCGATGATTCCATCAATATTTGGCATGGGATAAGCGTCTTTGATGGTAACCTCATTCAATTTGCGTGAATCCAAGCAAAACCGTACTTTACCCGGTTTTACCACTAAAACTCCTGGAGAGGACCAAGGTGAGCTTCCCGCCTCTTCTACAACTCCTAGCTCAATCATTCTATCGATCTCTTGGCATAATAACTTTTCTCTTGCAGGTGAAATGGGGTAGGATTTTTGTTTGATTGGTTTAGCGGTTCCTGTGTCTATGGTGTGTTCTATTAATTTGGTGAGGCCGAGACCTTCCTTCTCATAAGAGGGAAAGGATGAAATAAGGTCATTTAATAGTTTCATGGAAGTAGAGTCGAGTTGGTGTTTTTCTGAACTACCGGGTTCCATCTTAAGACAACAATTTATTGGCTCAGATACTATACTCAATCCGAACATATCCCAAAAATCTATTCCGCATATGATATTGTCTTGCAACGATGGCACAATCAAAAAAGTAAAAGGCTTTTGTATTGCGTTAAAACTTACGTTAGCAGTAATAGTGCCAATGACTTGCTGTTTATGGCCGTCGGCGGTGCTGACCTTTGTCATGCATTTTTGAAATTTCTGATTTTTTTGTATCTCTTGAGCTAAAATGCCTCCGAGACAACTAGAAGTGGCCCCACTATCTAACAGCGCTGGGTGTGCCGAACCAAATATAAATACGGTAGCTCTTGGTCGAGAATCTATGTCTCCTCTTTGTATGGCTGAGATAATGCATTTGCGATATCCTTTAATTGTCTGCCAAAACTTCCTTAACCGTTCCGTAGAGCGTATTCTTCTTCTCGAAATAGAGCCTACAATCCTGTTGCGCGCTTGTTGATACTCAGCAAGCCGTATGTGGTAAGGTTTAATGGGACTAATTGATTCGGAATCTGTTGTGTGTGGAAGGGTGATGCATGGAACTGGTTGGTTTTCGGGTTTTCGGAGAATGGTGCGGGGTACTAGTTCCGAGGGCTTGTGGTTTGTGGATGTTCGCTCTTTGTGTTCGGAACATCCTTTTTGAAGTTTTTTGTATCCTCCTGACAAGTCGGATTATTACAAGTAGGAACATATTGTCCTGGCGCATTACACTTAAAGCAACGGAACACCAACGGCTGTTGACACTGTTTGTACCCGTGTCCTTTTTGTTGACAATTGAAGCAGACCCAGGACTCTTTAGAAGTGACCTTAAAGCAGAAATTTCTTCTACACGCTCCTTGGGTGAACTATCATCGGATTCTGCCAGTGATGAGACTGAACGGGGTGGATATTTTATCCGAGAGGGATAAGAATTCGGAAGTATTTCCTTACAGAAATTTTCATACTTTTTAACTTCCCTGCGCAGCTCGGCTAACGATGAGATCGACACATGAAGGAGCTCATGTCGCAATTCGGGTTTAAGATTATGAATTATTATCTCAATGAGCCGGTTTTCCTCTATAGAAGTTTTAAGCCTGTCTGCCTTTCGCATTATTGTTTCTAAGTAGTCATCAAATGACTCTGCCGGCTTCTGTTTCACGTTGCGGATTTCGGTTTCCTTTTCAAAATCGGTAGAAAAATCCCTGAACTGCTTCCGCAGTGCTTCACAAAGAGCAAACCACTCCAGCTGATCTTCCCGACGGTGATACCGCCACAACCAATCAGCGGCCCTACCAGTGAATAATAAATGAGTGTAACGAACCAACAAATCGAAATTACCGTTCAAATGATCGGCGGTTAGAATATTAATTCGATATATAAACTCTTCAACTGCAATATCATTGGCCGCTCCACTAAATTTAATGTTCCAATTTCGGATCAAGGTGGAAACTCGTTCACTGTGGTTGGGTCTAGACTATTATAGTTTGTCTTCTCGGCCTCCTAGGCATGGAATTATCTCGTGCCTCTGGTTCGAAATGTCTAGGGATGTTGTCTAACGAACCTATAGATGAGGCCTGATCAGCCTGAGGCGAAGAGACTTTCTCGCCAAGAGATAGATTTCTTAGGGTTCTTTTCAATGTGGTGCCTATACTAGTTGTAATCTCTTGTCGGAATACTGCTAGAGAATCTGCAATTAGTTGTTCTACCCTTTGCTCGTTAAGGATATTGTTGTTAATAGGGGAATCACGGGTAGCTAATTTAACGTCCTGCGATAAAGCCTGAGATGTTTGGGTTTTGGAATATTGTCTGGTTGCTGGCCTATTTTGCTGCGCTGGCCTATTTTGCTGCGCTGGCCTTCCGCTTCTTTTTCCTTCACCCGAAGAGGGAGGATTTCTTAGATTTATTGTCTTTTTCCTATTTTCAGTGGGGGTACGTGGAATACCAGCGGTGGCAAGGAAATCGGTTATATGACACTCGAGTTTGCAAACTGGACAGCTAGGGTCATTTTCTAGCCAACTTTGAAGACACGTTAGGTGGAAATGATGTCTGCAAGGAGTCTCTGTCCTATTGGATATAGCAGTCAACACTTCATGGCAAATCGAGCAAAAATTATTATCGCTACCAATTGCTTGTAAGCTGGGTGGAAGATCAAGGTTTGATGACGTCATTTAAGTTTTGAAAGAGTTTAAAACAAAAAAAAATTTTTATACAAATGGCTGTTGACATGAACAGGCAATACCGGTGATCGCCTAGGATTACAAAAATTAATTGGATCCCGAAAGAAAGTAAAGAAAGAAAATTTTCGTGCTTCAGAAATTTTCTTAAGTATAGGGGCCAGGTGACTAACTCCTAAAACTCTCAAGAATGGAGCGCGTTGTATAATGTGGTATCCTTTCGAGTAGTGGTTGCCATCTGATATGCAACTAAAACGTCTCAAAAAAAAAGGAATTCCACAGGATTAGGCGTTTAAGACAGAAAAGTTTTAGAAACCTTGAAGTTGACTTTACCCCAAAATATCCCACTGGTCAATATTCAATATTTTCCAAATATCGTAGATCCTAGTGGGAAATTCAAGAGGATTGTAAATTAACAGAATAAAAGATAGAAGGAACTTAAGATGTAGAAGAACAAGTATTCCCCCAGCACTATCTGCTCAAGAGACGGCTGTTATTCTCAAAGAACTAGCTCATCAACGAATTGATTTGGGAGATCTTGCAGGTGTCGGTAATTTTGCTGGGAGTCGCCCCACGTTGGGCGCCATAAATCTATGTAACGAACGCTCTCTTGCATGTGTATGACGTATACATATCAAGTCCTATCAACTCTCTGCTGGTTCTGCCCATCCGGCTTTGCTCAGGGAAAATGGGGGAGTTCTTGCATCGAGTTGAAAGGGGGCAAGTTCATAAATTTAAAATTTTTCCATGGGGCAGAAAAACTACTACAAAGAATATATACGGACAGACTCAAAGATTCACAAACTACGGAAAAGTGGGTGGGATACCATCAATTTTTGGCGGAAGGAGTATAAGCTGATGTTTAACCTTCCTTCGTCTTTACCCTCCCTTCCATCAAAGGCGTTTTTAATTTATGCCTTTTCCCAATTAGTAGACGGATTAAATGGCCTAACTTAGATCACCGCATGCGTCCATATCAACAGCCATATCTTTGTGCTTAACAATTCATCATTTTATTCAATAAAAAAAATTATAATTCGCGTTCGTTAATGTGGGTAAGCTTCACGCTAGCAAGAAAAGTTGGTGGAGGTTAACCCCAAAAGAAGTTTCAAATTCAAAATCCTATGCTGGGCCCGCATACTGTATGCTATTTGGATATAGTGGACCTAATTCGACCGACGCACGGCAGCGTGTAACTAACTTGTCGATGAATAACTTAAATACTATACAGGTGGTAAATATTCTCTTAGATCTACATTGTCTTATTATATATCTTTACTTTTCTTTGTTTACATAATGTTTTACTTTTCTGTTTTTTTTTTCTTTTTTTTTTTTTTTTTTTTTCTTAGATCTTCAAAAATTTAAATCACGATTAATCACAAAAATGGTGCGGTGAACTTGAAGTAGATTTTAATAAGGTTCACTTGAATTTAGTAGCAAACTAGCATTTAGACTCATACAAGGTCTTGTTTGATAATTTATATTTGAAATCAAATTGTCTGCCAGTTATCCCGCGGACAGAATTCACGAGCAAGTTGTGAATCAAAAAAATATGTTCGTTGACAGTGAATCCTCTTTTAACGCACTTGAATTATATACCACCACAACACGAGGTCTTTATCAAGTTCACCGTTTAAATTCACCCTTTTTGTGATTTCACATTACCCGTGATTTCCTTTTTTTTTTTTTATTTGTCTTGAGTATTTTCTTTGGAAATTCGGATTTCTACTTGGGTTTGCTTTGCTTTGGCTTTGAAATTTGTGCAGCCTTTAATTAATAAATATCACTCTTTTGGATTGACTTACATTCTGCTCCACAAGCAAATTTGGGTTAATCTCACCGTCATTCGGCAGCAAAAAAAATGCAAGCGGCCGGCGCGCTCGGAACGTCCCCTGTAGACCAGTGGATCCGGAGCTCTTCAGGCGTCATCAACCCTTAAAATTCCTTTTGGGGATCGAGTGGCGGATACGCTACTGCATAGGGTGTCTGAGGTACGCGATGCCGTATGTATGGCCACGGGCTGAACAAGTGGCGTGTGCCTTTACAAAAGTGTATCTTTGGCTAGAGGGAAAGAGTTGACAACATCCAAGTGGAATTAATACAAGTATTAAAATGCACTAACATTCTGCTATCATTTGGAGATAAGTTACCTAGTACGTGGGCGATGTCGAGGGATTGGATTTCCCGGTTTCGTGAGGTTAGGTTCACGAGGTGTGATCCTCGACTCCCTTTTCTGTTCTTTTCTTGGAGATTTTCCTTTCTTACGCGACCAACTATGACGTGAGCGATGGATGCGTTTTATGAATCGTGAATTGATTCTTTTTTCCAATTTTATTTTAAAATAAGTTTTCGGATTGCCGGTTTGCTCGACAACGATTAGAAGAAAAAGAAGGAAATTCTCGGAACTTATTATAGTTGGCTGCGATTACCGAAAATCAGCTGATCGCACGCATGGTCGCTGTTACATGTTAAAGTGATGAAGTGTTGCATTTATTTCGCAAAAGTTTAAGGGCAACCTACACGACACGTCATAATTTAAATTTTCTACAGCCCCTCACAATTTATAGTCCCAATGCAATGCATACGATGGACTCTTCCGTTACAACAATTTCAACGATCTACCCGAAGTGGAAATGGAATATTTCATTACGAAGAAATGTGAGGTAATTTCCTTTCGACGAAGTAGAGACGTCCCTTTTTTCTTTTAGCATCGAGTATTTGGAAGATGAATTTGCCAACATTTTTGGTACAGAGCTTAAATTTGAACATAAATTCAGCATAAATTGCTCTACACAAACAGAGTAAGTTTTGAGAGTTTAAGTTATTATTTTGCAATGTATTTTGAATAACATACTATATCTACATTAATTTGTTATAGCAACGACGTTATTATTATTGCAAACTCTGAAATCGAAAATATTAATTTGCGCAATAAAATGAAGAAGCTCAAATGTGAAAACACAAAAAAAAAAAAGAATTAGATGATGCTAAAAGTATAATAAATACAATGAAAAATGTATTCACTGACGGCCAAATACGAAAAATGGCTAATCCAGGTACAGTTTTTTTAAAATAAGATTCAAAATGTTATTTTAGGTATCTGTCAAGGTTAGGGGCAACAAATGAGGGAGACGTAACTGATACTCCGCTGATGACCCTGGGGATGCCGGGTACGTCGATTGATATGTCGGTTTGCGCGACGCGGTTGATTTTATTGTACTTTGCAACGGTATATTAAATTCGTTGCCACTTCTCCTTTTTTTTTTTTTTTTTTTTTTTTGTTGTAATTCACTTTGAATTTTATATATATTTTGTTTTGTAATTCACTCTATCTATATTTTTTGTTTTGCTTGTAATTTTTTATTTTTCCTTTATTGGAATTCACTTTTAAATTTTGGGATTTTTCCTCTTTCCTTACTCTATCTATATTTTTTGTTTTGGGGCGGCGCGTGGGCGAGTTGTTCACGCGAAAAGAGATTTTTTTCGACAGTGAAGGGGCAGCGCGCAGTCCTCCCAGGCAGCGCTGCCGGTTAGCGTAGTCGAACGCGAAAAGGGTACTCACTAAGTTTGGTTATTTTGCCTTTCTTTAAAGCCTCGGCCTCAAAGTGGCTACGGCGAAAAACCAACAGTATCATTATGCAGAAAGAAACATTAAATGGCGATGGGAAGACATTGCCCCGTGTATATTTTACACACCTCTGGACCAAGGCTTACAATCATTTGTACAAAAAGGCTTCCCGCTGCCCGAA